>QLPN01014317.1:0-11733 GCA_003314395.1 Albatrellus ellisii
CTGTGTGCAGTGTGCTGTTCAGATGGTGGCCATGTGGGCAGGTAGGGGGCTGTGCACTGTTGCAGCAGTGGCATGGGCACATGGGCTGGCACAGGAGGATGGATGTACCAATGTCCTGTGTCATCTTCAGCTGACACAGGCACCAGTGCAGCAGCTGCATGGGAGGGAGGGTGTGTGGCTGCAGGGCCAGATAGTCTGTGGGGATAGTAAATCAGTCAGCTTCTCCATGCAATCTGTTTTTTCTTGTAATACAAAAGATAAGCAGCCAGGCCATGCAGCACATGGTGATGGTGAGCAGCCAACACATGCAGCATGGCCAGATGTGATGACAATATTGAGCAGCCAGCACATACAACACTTGGTAGTGATGAGCAGCCAAATGCATGCAGTGTGGGGGTAGAAGCTCAGGTATGATGAATAGCCCATAGATGCATGCAGTAAATGGCAGTGGTGAGCAGCCAGTACATGCAGCATGGGGGCAGTGAGCAGCAGCATGAGTGGTTGTAAAAAGCCAGGATGTGTGCACTGGCACACTGTGGCACACTGCTGTGTGCAGTGCACCACACCAGGGGATGACTTTTTGTAGTGCTGATATCTCAACCATGTGTCAACCTCCTCACATGCAGTTTTTCCCTAATATGAGACTGCTTACCAATCATAGTCCCATTCTTGAGTAGATGAAGCAGATATCCCAGAAGTACTAAGCTACAGGACAAGTACACTACTTAGTACAGTATATATAGTAAATGCCTGTGTGCACAGACTGTGTATGTCACTGTAAGGCAGCCATTTGTAAGTAAAGAATGAGGACAGCATGTGTGAGGATGATCTGTATGTGATGTGCAGCATTGCACAGTTGTTGTGAGAATATATGTCATAAGTAATGAGTAACCAGCACAATGATGAATTGTAAATGAGTCATGTATTATCATGAGAGATCTAGATAAGATGAGATAAGATAAACAAAAATTGAAATATAGAAAAAAATAATGTGTCCTGACAGCTTACACTGGATGTGTCTTAGTCACATGATCTCATTGATTGCTGCACAATCATCATTGATCAGTGAATGAACTTTAACTACTTGTACCATCTTTAGAACATCCAGTTTTGTATAAGCAGTTGAAAGCCTGGCAGTCTTATACCCCCAGTCTTGTCAACTTTGCAATCTAGGGATCTTTCCTATACTGTGCTTAATCTAAACTCACTTCATAAACCTTAAGAACTAAGTCTAAGATCTCTAAGTCACTAAGCATCACCAAGACATCCCACACTCATCATCCTGGATCCTCATATAGTCATCAGAGCTATCATTCTCATTGCTATCTCATCAATCCCACTCTTAATTGTCATCAGGAATGTCTATCTCAACTATCACATTACCAGGAGTATCCAATCATCAAATCCCTAAGACCATCCAATAGGCTGCTCTTAGCACCATGTACTGTCACTATATGGCAGGCATATGTAAGTAAGATGTGCAGCATCTGTGAGAAGTATCAGTAAGCAATGCACAGCATTGCACAGCATCAATAAGCAACTGTGAGAAATGTAGTCATAGGAGTATAGTAATCAGCCCAATGATGAATCAAAGATGAGTCAGAGATAATTGCAAAAGATCAAGATAAGATGTATAGTACAGATCTTGAGCAATAAGCATAAAATAAATCATAAAATGTATAGAAAAATAAGTACATCCTGACACAATCTCCATCAACAGAGCCTGAAGCCACTTGGCTTGAGTGGCAGCCTGGGACAGTGCCATGTACTCAGCTTCTGTAGAAGACAGTGAGATGACCTGTTGTTTTCACAAGACCCAGGTGACAGCACCATTTATAATGCTGAAGATGTATGCACCCATGGGTTTGCAATCATCAGTGTCAGCAGCCAAATCTGGGTCAGAGTACCCAAAGGGCCCAGCATCATCATAAGACATAGATAGCAGCTCACAGATGTTCTGGAGAGGGATTGGTGACAAACTGGGACAGCTTGGTCATTGAAGGAAATGTTGGGACATGAGATGATTAGTAATGAACCAATGATCTGCTGATATTTAGTACAGGGTGAAGGAGATGCAGGGATGTTGGTTTTGGTGAGCACAATGTTGGATGGCAATGGAGTGGGGGTAGCATTGCAATTAGTGAGGCCAAACTATTCTAGAACATCAGATATGTATGCTGTTTGATTTATTTCCAACATGCACTTGCTGCAGTCTCTGGTGACCTGCAGTCTGAGATATGAGTTGAACTTGCTGAGGTCCATCATCTCAAAGATGTCTGATAAGGCTTGTTTTAGGGTGACTACCTCACTGAGGATTTTCCTGAAGATGGTGAAGTCATCTACATATAGAACAATAATAAGTGGTGTGGTGGAGGTGTTGGAAATGTATATGCTGGAGTCAGCAAGGGCACAGGTGAAACCTAACTTGAGCATGGTGGCATGGGTTTTGGTGTGCCACTGACATGAGGCTTGCTTCAAGCTGTAGATGGCTTTGTTCAGTTTGCAGACCTTCCCATCTTCACAAAACCTTGTGGTTGAGCCATATAGATGTCTTTGTCTAAGTCACTGTTACTGTTGGGGAAGGCTGACTTGACATCCATGGAGTGGATTTCCCAGTATTCTAATGCTGTGATGGTGAGTAGTGTGTGAAGTGATTCAAAGTGTGCTACTGGTGAAAAGGTTTCAGAGTAGTCTATACCATGATGCTGTGTGAATTCTTTGGCCACAAGTCTAGCCTTGAAGTGTCCATCTGCTTTGTGTTTGAAACCCCATTTGTTTTCTACAAGGTTTTGTCCCACTGGTAAGTTGATGAGGTCCCATGTGTGTAGTTTTGCTAGTATATTGATTTCTTGTTGGTATGCCTTGTTCTAAGAGTTAGTGGACTCAGAGGTGAAGGCTTGTTTGAGTGTGAGGGGATCTTGTGAGACTGCATGAGTTAGGAGGGTGGAGAGTGAAAGATGAGTATTTCAAGGAGTGGAGAAGACATTGTCATCTGAATCAGACCCCCCTTGCTCAATGTCCACAACAGAGTGCAAGCCATAGGTGCTGTCAGCAAAGGGTGCAGGGAGGTGAGTGGTGTGATGGGGTTGTAGCACAGGTCCATTACCAAAGAGTTCAACACAAGCTTGGGAGTGACCAGATTGGTGTTGACACAGCTGGCCAAACCACTGTGGAGGAGCAATGGGTGAGGAGGGAGCTCCATGGTGTATGCACTGAGCATGATGAGTGACAACCAGTGGAGGAGCAGAAGGAGGAGCAATCAGTGCAGCAACAGGAGGAGGAGGTGGTGCCATGGGTCCAGGAGGGGGAGTGATCAGAGCAGTGATAGGTGAAGGAGGAGGTGTGATGGGTCCCTCATCAGAGGGAGCAGCAGGAGCAGGATCAGGGATGGTTGAGGTTGGTGGAGCAGATGCAGCAGGCAGATGAATATGGATTTGCAGAGCAGATGGTGCAAACAGAGCATCACCATCATTGTCATCATCACTGTCATTGCCACCATTGCCAGTCCCAGTCCCAGGTCCCATTTGAGGGGGTGGAAAGAGATCATGGACAAGGTTAGAGGTGGAGAGGTATGGAAAGCAGAGTTTGACAATGGTAGCATTGTGGCTCACAACAATTTTGTGAGTGAGGGTGTCCTAGAAATGCCAACCCTGGGCCCCAGCTTCATATCCAACAAAGATCATGGGCTTGGTGTGGGCTTCAAGTTTGGTATGGAGGGTGAGAGGAGTGTGAATGTAAGCATTGCACCCAAAAACATGAAGATGTGAGATATCTGGGAGCTTGCCATTGGTCCAGGAGGAGTGTGGTGTTTGCCATGTCAGATGACACATTGGTGAGTGATTGTAGGTGTGAACAGTGGCATGAAGTGCTAATTCCCAAAAACCTCCCATGAGTCCCACCTGGTGCATCATGGAAAGCATGCAATCAAGGATGGTCTGGTTCCAATGTTCAGCACAACCATTTTGCTGTGGCAAGTAGGGTACAGTAAATTGGTGAGTAATGCCTTTTGCCAAGAGGATGGAGTGAAGTGACACAGTGACATATTCTCCTCTATCAGTTTGAAGGCTTTGATGCTCTTACCAATCTGGTTTTCAGCCCAAGCAAGGTATGCATTGAAAGCAGCAGTGAGTTGGTCTTTGCTTTTTAGGGAATAGACCACACCATAACCTGAAAAATCATCAATAAATGTGGCAAAGTAGACATTGCCTTGTATGGATGCCATGTGCATCAGGCCAACAAGATCTGAATGCATGAGTTCCAGAACTTGAGTGCTTTGAGGACTGGAAAGGGTAAATGATATTCTGGTTTGTTTGCCAAGCACACAACCTGGGCATGAATGAGGTGAGGTGGTGTAAGAGCTGTTGGAATTAAGTCCAAATGTCTGACCCTGCACATGTGCTACTACACTTTGTAACAGAGCTACAATACTTTCATAGCAGAGTTACAACTCTACAATAGTTGTGACAGCTCCACATCATGCTAATAGCACTTCACTTAGACAAGGCCTGGTAGCTCAGTGGTTAGAGCACCCACCTGGAGTAAGGGAGGTCCTTGGTTCAAACCCAAGCCACATCACTATTTTGGTGATTGTGCTTTCTAACAAGAGCTGCCAAAGCTGGAGACTTGAGAGTCAGAAATCTGTTTAATGATGTGATGTGAGAGATGACCAAGGCATTGATGCCAGATGTTGGCAGAGGGAAGAGAGGATACAGTGTTGAGTACAGAGGCTGGGTCTGACTTGAGCCAGTAATTTCCATTGCAAAGTAAACCTGTGCAATACTCCACACCATCTCTTGAAATGGTGTTTTTATGCATAATTGTGAATCCAAGCATATCCAATTTGCTGATGGACAGGAATTGATAATTAGCACTGAGGATGTGAAGAACATTGGACAGGGAGAGAGATGTAGTTTGATTGTTAGAACAGAAAGTGGTACATGCCATGGTCCTGATTCCAAGTGAGGTGATGGATGAGCCATTCCAAATAGTGACATATTTGAGAGTATTGTAATAGGAGTGACAGTATGACTTGTGTGGTGAATGTGATCTGTGCAGCCAGAATCCATCATCCAGAGGTTATCAGTGTCATCACTATGAGAGTTGGAGGAGAGGGTGAGGTGTTTGTGTTTGTGTGAGGGAGTGGTAGAGTTGAAGAGTAATCACAAGAGCATGATGATGGCACATAAGGTGAGAGATGTGAATATGAGTAAGATTGGTGTAAGCCATGCAGGGCCCATAACTTGATGAGCTACCAACAAGTTAGTACTCAGGACTGTGGGCATACACAAAAGGAGGAAGAGAACAAGCAGTAAACTGGTGCTCTGGAGTGCAAATGAGTGTGAGAGAGAACATCAGAAGTGTTATTTGAACAAGTATAAAGTGGCTAATATATATACAGGATGAAGCAATGCACAGACCTGGTGGCTGAGAGTGTGTACAGTAAAGTATGGGAAAGTTCAACACTTAGGACATCTCTTTAGTATAAGTAGTGGCAAGACTGGCAATCCCAGTCTTGTCAACTTTGAAATTTATGGATCACCTCCTACCCATGCTTGATCTAGCTCAATCTAAGTCTCCTCACTAAGTCTAAGAACTCTAAGCCTCTAAGTGACACTAAGACCTCTTCAATAAGTCACACTGGATCCTCATATGATTATTGGAGCCATAATTCTCATCATTATCTCATCAATCCCCCTTATCATTGTCATTAGACATATGATAATTAACTTTATCATTACTAGGATAATTTAAACCACACTTCCCTAAGACTGTCCAATAGGTCACTCTTAGCACTTTAACAAGACTCCTCTCCTCCTAACAACCAACATACTTCTAGGGAGTATTACATCATCACAGCTTCCACATCAAATATAACCAGAGATTATCACTCCCAACTCCTTCCCACAAACACTCTCCAACTCAGTGTAACTTCCTGCAAGTGGCTGGATCACCTTCAGTTTCATAGCATTACCAATATCTCTTACATCAACAATCATCTCACCTACTTTACCTGAACCAATCCTGAACCACAGATCACCTTCTCAGCCAAGCAACCAATCTATTATAAGGGGCCTCTCTTATCTACAAATACCCATTGAGAAATCAAGTTAGATGCCATGTCTATTCTCAACATAGGCAACAAATTGGAAATAAGATCCCCACATTATTCAATGAATGCACACCCAAAGAAGACAATGACTATACTGACTATGATAAATTCAATCAGTGGATCTATGAAACCTACAATGACAACACACAAGCTATCCTTTGCTGGGATACCACAGACAAAACAACAAGCAGTACAATTACAGTATCACCCCACAGGATCATTTCACTACCCATGATCTTTGAGTATAGAGCAGGCCTTGTACTTGGATCTCACCCACAATCTTGAACAGGAACTTTCACAGGACCCCCAAGAACCCCAACACAAATCAAAGCTCCTAGGACACTTCCCCAAGTGGAAACATTCTTTACTCCTCAAGTGCCAACTTATGTTTCAGGAGATGAAACCATTACCACATCCTCCACTTTCATTCAATCAGGAATTAGATCTAAAAATATGGCACCAGGTACAACTCATCAGATGGAATCAACATATCCAACAAACTACCCACAAATTACAGAAATTATGCCAAGAATGGCTCATATATCAACTGATGAATCAATCCCAAAACTCAATAAGCCATCCAAGTCTTCTGGAATTGAATCCACAGCCAAATACTTGACCTGAAAATTTAAACTCCATTTCTTTACCAAGATACAGATAAAATCACCTTTGCCCTTCCATTCTGTAAAGATGGAACCATTGCAGGAACATGGGCTGGACAAATCATTGATCAGCTTACCACAACCCCTGGTCAAATCATGCTCACCTGGAATCAATTCAAGAAAACATTTGCCAACAAATTCTACCCTAGCAATGAAAAGGAAATCACATGGAACAATTTAGACTGATTAATCCAAGGAAGGGGAACAGCATCAGAATACCTCACTGTATTCAACTCTATTGCAGATACATCTGGACACAATGATGTCACTCTCATTGAGAAATTCAAGAACAGTCTATGTAAAGATATCAAGGATGCTATCATGATAAGCAGAGATAAGCTACTGGCTGCACCCTGAGAATGGCAGGCAATTGCCACAAGACTAGATCAAAATTGATCTAATAATGACTCCCAGAACAGTCTCAAATCTGGTCAAATTGTGTTGACACTTGGGTTTTCTTTCTATTACCTTTCTTGGTTACTGTGACACCTATGTCCAGCCACTGCATCACTCTGGTCTGTGCACTTGTTGTAGATTGTATAAATATGTCTACAATATGTACTACAAGAATAAGGATAAAAATATCACCTCTCTCTTGCATATGCTTGTGTCTTGTCAGGGTAGACAATTCCTATACCCCAATGATTTACTCAAAGGGGATCCAGAATTTCACTTACAGAAATTAAACCCACACACTATCCATGCAATCAATGACTTCTATCCACTAGAAACCTTCCAGAAAGAAGTTTTTACTAGAGTGGGGTTTACCAGAAGTGGAAGAAAATCAGACAAATAACACAACCAAAGAAAGCAAGAATGATTATGCTTCAGATGTGGCATCAAGGGACATTTCAGCAAGGAATGCAGGGTTAAATGTGATCAACCAAGTAAATTGCCAGGACTATCATACTCCATCCATGGAACTCAGGAAAACAAAGAAGAGCACCCTATGGCTACCATCTCTTGCACCTTCATGAGATTATCAGATGAAGACAAAGTGGAGATGTGACATCTCTATAAGGCAACTGAGGATTTTCAAACACTCCTAAGTCAGCAACAGACAAAGGAGCAACAGACATTATGGACATATCAAGCAGGAACTTGAAAACTGACAATGAATTGTACATATCTTTTTCCAAATACAATGGTTCACCATCCATTTGAGTGCCTGTCAAATCCCCCATAAGAAGTCAAAAAGTCACCACTCAAGCCTTAATCAATAGCAGCACTACTGGAATCTTAATCTATCATGATTTTGTTCACAAATACCAATTACCCACCAAGAATTTAGGATGAAGAATCCCCATAAAAACATCAACAGAACCAAGAACATCAGTGGAGATATTACACATATGTGTACTATCACCCTCCAAATGAACAATCATCAAGAACATCATATAGAAACCAATACCTTCTACATCATGGATCTCAGAAAAGAAGATATTTATTGACCTTTCTTCTATTGCTTTTACCTTGTTGCTCCTCTACTGTGACACATGTCCTTCACTTTATTATCACATGGTCTGTGTGCATGTATGATACCTATACATACTCTAGCATTACTACAAATATAGATAACATTTCAGTGTTTGTTTCTTGTGTATGCCTGCAGTTCATCAGGTTATAGGCCCTGCCTGGCTTAAACAATCACCTCTCAATACTCCACTCTTCCTAATCTACTCACTTATGATCTCCATGTATCACCTCAGTTGACTACTCTACTCCCTCTTCCTTGCACTCCTCTCTATCAACTCCTTTCATCATCAAATCAATGTCCTATCCTCTACCATGTGCTTCTCCTCCATGAGTGACACTGATCTCTGGATGCCTGACCCAGGCTGTACTGATCACATATCACCATTCCAAAATGACTTCAACACATATAAAAGCAGCCACAGGACAATCCCACTTGGAGATAACTCCTCCATCTCATCCATCAGCACTGGAAGCATGGCACAAAATGCAACAGGAAACACCTCCATCACACACTCTAAAGCCTTACATGTCCCAAAAGCTGGGCACTGTTTTATCTCTATCAGTTGACTTGACATGCTAGGTTTCACTGTTACCCATCAAAATCAAACCTGCACCATTTCAAAAGACTCAACCATATATTGCACCAGCTTTCTGAAGAATGGTAACTACTGGCTAGAACTGCAGCCCAATGCCATACATCTGGCACCAAAAGCTAGGGCACCTCTCCCTGCATGTTGTAGAATGACTTACCAGTGTGCAAGTCACAGGTTTTGTCACCTCACCTTAACCCTTGCCAGGGTTGTGCCCTTGGAAAAATTCCTTGTTCCTCATTTACTCTCTCCTACTCTTCTGCCACTAAAGTATTGGAGCTTATCAACTCCAATTTGGTTGGTCCAATGAATATTTCTTCCATTCAAGGAAATTGTTACTTCACCACATTCCTGGATGACTACTCAGGGTATGGGGTGATTTACCTGCTTAAAAGTAAAGACCAACTGCTCACTGCTTTTCACTCCTACACCACATGGGCAGAAAATTAAACAGGAGAAATGATGAAGGCACTTTGCATGGACAGGGGAGGGGAGTATATCAACCATGCCCTTCAGACTCTTCCTGATGGCAAAGGGATTACCCACCAATTCCCTGTTCCATACTCTCCACAACAGAACAGCTGCACAGAGTGCTGGAACCAAACTGTGCTGGATCAGATGCTGTCCATGCTACATGAGAGTGGTTTGTCAGGGGGCTTCTGGAAGTATGCAGTACACACTGCTGTACACACCTACAATTGATCCCCAGCATATCATCTCCAATGGTCCACTCTGCACTCCAAATGGAACAATGGTGCCAAGCCTGACTTATCCCACCTACAGGTCTTTGGATGTCATGCATATGTACAGACACTTGCCATGTTGTGCTCATGACCCATGATCTTTGTTGGCTATGAAGATGGTATGCATCAATGGCATTTTTGGGACTGGTCTATGTGGAAGGCAGTCATCAGTAGGGATGTTGTGTTCAATGAACTCACCTTCTCAGCATTAGATGACTCCTTATGCTTTGTCAATGACTGTTTTCCTGCTGCACCACCTGCTGACCCCAACTGTAGCAGTGACAACCCTGAAGACCCTGCACCTCCACCAGCAGATTCTACTCACAACCATTGCTCAGGATAATGGAGGTGGCAATGATGATGCACCTGGCCCAGCCCCTCTGGTCCATAATGTTGGTTTTTTCATTACCTTATGATGCTGATCACACTGTTTACTTATTAAGTATACTTATCTCTATCTCATCTTATTGGTATTTCTTTTCTCTTTATGGTTTGAGCCCCTCTTCAACTCTATCTTGCTCTTACTATATCTTCTTTACCTCATCATCTTCTCACCTCAGCACTTCTGCATGTGCTGAGGTGAGTATCTCTTCTGCTCTCTTAGCTCTCTTCTGACATACCTGCTCTATGCAGCTCTCTGTTTCTTCTGTGTACCCTCTACCCTCTGATACACATCTTCTCTTATCTTACAGCTCTCTCTCTAGCTCTCTCTTTAGCTATCTCTCTAGCTGTCTCTTTAGCCTTCTGGACTGTTGTCCTCTTGGCTCTTTTATCTCCACCTGGGCTCACAAGCCTATCTCTACACCTTGGTGTTCAATCTGCTGTATGCCACTTTGCCCATGTTTCAACACATATGCCTGCACCTGTCACCCCAGGGCCTGCAAAGTCAGTTGCTTCTGGCTTCAATGGTGATGATGCCACAGAACACTCATCCATTGCACATGGTCTTGCTCTTCTCATCACACTACCCTTGGTTCCCCTGCCTCTGCCTGTCTGGCATCCCTGCACCTGCTCTCAACCCTCCATGGTGGTTTGGCCACAATCATGCTTCCAGATGGGCCCATGCCTGCACAGAGCTGTTGAGTGATGGCCTTCGCCTTCAGCCTCAGTGCAATATGCAATGACCTTCCCAGTTTGCAGACAGCATGTATGGGGAACACTCTGTCACAGACATCAAGCAAGGGGGGTCAAGATGCAATGACAATGTATTCTTGATGCTGCACAACAGCCAACATCTCAGGCCACCTTTTATTCCCCTTATTTTTATTTTTCTCTATATTTTCCATATTTTCTTATGTTTCTATTGTTACAGATCTCACAATCACTCCTGATCTATTGAAGTGATTCTTATGGTCACACATTCCTCTTGTTTGTATTTATCAGCCAATGGCACACATGTCATCCAATCTCTGACTGGCCCAGTCACAAAGTAGTTATGACTCATCTCTCACATTTACTGCAGATGCTCACTCAGCTCTCTCACACTTGCTGCAGAGTATCACTAAGCTTTCCCACACCTACTGCAGACCTCAGTCATCCTCCCTTTTGATTGGTTACTATCTACAGCTTTACTGCACAGCCTTTGCTCATTCATTTTCCTGCCCTAGAGTATTGTATTATATATACTGTAGGACTCCTAGTGATATTCCCCAGTTCTGATCATCTGGGATATCCACTAGGTGCAGTAACATCTCTATTATTCTGTCTTAATTAGCTGATTATATATCTGGGATATCTGCTAGTCAAAGCACAATAGCCCTTTTGTTTGTTTAGCCTTTGTTTAGTTGTTTGGCTTTGACATAGTGTCAGCCTCACACAACACTCATTTGCTGCTCTGCTTTCTCATGCCACCTTGCATGATCCACTCATGTTACATCAAGCTCTTGCATCTGATTCCACAGATGCATGGCATGCAGTATGCAAACAGGAATTGCATATGCTCAAGAAACCTCATACTTGGGATCTTGTGGATCCACCAAAGGGCAAAACATTGAAGCTAACAAATGGGTACTTAAACACAAGGCTGGTGGACATTTTAAAGCCAGACTAGTCTTTTGAGCACAGGCCATGCATGAGATCAACCAGGCTGCTTTTGTTCTTATTCTTTGTAGTACAAATGTGATGTACATATATACTTCTGGTATGTTGATGAG
>QLPN01014327.1:0-15367 GCA_003314395.1 Albatrellus ellisii
CTTGCTCTGCCTCCATGGCTTAGAGCTCATCATCCAATATCAAATCTTTGTCAACTACTTGGTCCTTCAGTGTTGAGCAGCACTAGTGCCGAAATAGTGACTTGGCTTGGGTTTGAATCAAGGACCTCCCTTACTCCAGGTGGGTGCTCTAACCACTGAGCTATCAGGTCTTAGTTAACTGAACTGCTATTAACATGATGTGAAGCCATACTATGGCTTGTCGATTTTTACCTATCTTATGATGCTGGACATACTTACATATCCTTAATTCTTTTTCTCTTTATGGTCTGAGCTCCTCTTCAACTCTATCTTGCTCTTAATATATCTTCTTTACCCCCTCATTGTCTCACCTCAGCACTTCTGCATATTGCTGAGGTGAGTATCTCTTCTCCTCTCTCAACCCTATTCTGACATACCTGCTCTATCCAGCTTCTTCTGTGTACTTCCCATTCTGTTGTACACCTCATGTTTAATCTCTCAGATGCATTACCTCTGGACTAAGGTCCTTTGGCTGCTCTTTCTGTTTATTAGGCTACAATCCTGTCTTCATCTTGCCATAATCTATCTGCCATTTGCCTCAGTGCTTGTATTTGAACATAGCTAGTTCCTGTCTAGAGAGTTGGCTACCATGAGCCAAGAGATAGACAGGGGAGTTTAGCTCATAAGCACATGGTTGGGTATTTGACCTTCATCTTCAACAGAGGCTGGGGATAAGTCAGGTTGTGGGCTCGTTGTCTGGTGATGACTGTATGCACAGGCTTGGGCAAGCAGTGACAAACAATATAATTGATAAGATGAGAGTAAGCATGTCAACATAAGGGGAGAGAGTGGCTAGCATGGTCTGCAGCAGAGTAAGAAGAAGTGGACACAGTAGGTGCCATGATGTAGTGATAGAAGCTGCAGGAGAGGGATAAGAAAGAGAATAAGATGAAATAAGGAGTACTCACTCAGACTAGATGTAAGACATCTAAGGAGTTTGTAGGGTAGAGGAATCATCTTAAGCAGTGTTTGCTCGGTAAGGTTGGAGCAGAGAGTGTAGCTGTAAGCATAAGGATGCCCACATATAGGAGGGACACACATTGTCCTGGGATATAAAGTGGGTCATGTTGTGTGAAGTCTGAGGAAAGGAGGACATTGTAAGTACATATTGCATATGTAGTAGGAAGAGAACAGGTAAAGTCAAACAAAAAGTAATAGTATGCATACTGCTGTTCTACAATGACTTGTTGGCCTGACACTGTTGAAGTTTCACTCCTTCCTTTCAGTCATCATCCCTTGTACTATAAAGCTTACATACAATGTGACAGTATTTCTCCATCTTGACCTCCTTCATTGTACTTGCATTTGTCTTTATGAATAAGTAGTCCTTGTCTTTCTCTTGTCATGTTTGCCTCAGAGATCCCAAATTCTTAGTTATATGTGTTTGGCTAGTCGCACATGCTAAACCCTAACAGTATCTGTTCCTCAAATATTTCCTTTTCAAAAACATGGAGCACTTGAAGCTGGTCTTTTTCGAGATAACGAGTGCTAAGCTCTCGTCGTAGGTCAGAGAGCTGATCCTGAAGTTGCAAGGTGGTGCATGCCACTGTCACGAGTGCATCTGCGAAGAAGGGGTCATACTACTAGTACCAGTAGCAGAGCTTGGAGCACAAGGGTGTCAGGGATGTATTGTAGGCTTGCATTGCAGCATACCGATTGACATTGATTCCCGCGGGCCTTGCGTAGTATTGTACGGGTAAAGTGAGGCTCAACATAGTACCAGCCACACATTGCAGTTGGTCACAAAATGGTTAAATTTTCAGTCATAATCGGCACGATACATTGCTTGTGCAATATTACTGGCGACGGGGGCACATGGTGTAGTTGGTTTATCACGCTCGCTTAGCACTTCCAGTGGGTCTGCGAGAGGTGTCCGGTTCAATTCCGGATGTGTCCATTTTTGTTACTCTAAGCCTACTACTTTTAATTTTATTTTTCACTATCACCGTCTACTCTTTCCCGCACAACACATGCGCGTATATGTACAGTGGTACTCTTAATACGTCCTATATAGTCACATCCTCATTACTCAAGTTACTGAGAAGTGCCTCCGCGGCTCGTTTGAGCGCTGATATTTTTTCCCGCATCACTTTGATTGCCTCTACAGGTAGGGCCTGAGGTGTATAAGGACCTTCCGACTCAACTTTAACTGAGTCAGGTGGAGCGACCCGTCAGTTAAACGAGTAAAACCGTAATGTCTAATACATACAGATGAAGTGGTCCCGCACACGCGCTAGCTGCACACAACCATCGAGTTCGGGATATCTAAGCACTTCACGGCTCATACTCTCCTTGCGCACGTTTTCCGTATCGACGCTGACCCGCTTCGTGACAGGATGAACACGGATGACGCCTGGTGAGAAGCATTGCTGGAACTTTTCCGCAAGATGAGGGGGCACAGGTTTTTTGGGGTTGAGGATGATGAGTGGGAGGAGACGATATGACGCAGTGGCTGTACGGCGAGATGGCGAGTTCATCAGTATACTTGAGTGAGAATTTGATAAGGCTAGCACGCACCAACGGGGCTAAACTTTATATGGTCCTTCCCATAGCCTTTCACAGCGTGCAACTCAAAGTCAATACTCTGCCCAGGTCGCAGCTTCGTCAGCACGATGTCGGGGTTCGTAGGCGCAGGCGGTTTCTCGAATACATTTTCCTGCTCGCCTTGCGGCACCCACACCAAGTCTCCCGCGCGGACCTCAGGATTGATATACAATTCTGAGGCATCTGTCGAATCTCTGGGTGCAGACTTGTTGCGCTCGCATGTTACCTGCAACTTGAAGACGACTGTGTCGCGGTCCGTCGCTTGGTTTGAAGGACCTGCATACAGAATGCCAGGGATGAAAGTTAAATCAAACGTTACTGTAACGGGTGTCATACTGTACCTTCCTTTGTGACCATGTCTGCAGGGTGAATATTGAGCGGTATAAGTCCAAGCCGATGTGCGAGCACCTCGTCATCCATGACCGACGTGTTATCCCAGGCATACACGTACTCTATGGCTATTGACGGAACCTTTGGTACAGGTAAGCAATACAGTTCCATCCCATTAAGCGGTCATGCCTCAAGATCTAACCTCAGCTATAAGGATTCGTCGCAAGGCATTCGCGATAGAAGCATCCACGCCGACAAGGTCAAACTCTATTGACCGATTGGATCGGCTCTTGACCTTCACCTGCAATTTCTGTTGTCCGCCATAACCGTGTCAAAAAATTAATGGAGGATTTGGGGAGCGTTACGTCGCTGCATACCTCCTTGAACCTTTCCAGGTTCCAGGAATGGTCCTCGTACGGGTGATAACCAGGGAAGTCGGTACTTGAGACGTTCCGCACACGCTCCTGGAGGACAGCTACATGCCTTCGAGGGTCGTATGCTGTTGCAGTATGTGCTTGAGCCATTTTTGTCTTCACAAACTCAGATCACATGTGCTGGTCATCTTTAGTTTCAGGTCACAGCCATGTGACTTACTACCAGCTCCGTGACGCCACAAGGACACGCTGTTGCGTCTCGCCGTCTGCCGCTACTGGCACTGGGCAATGCGCTTTGGCCAAACATAGACCTCGAAGGTGATGGACAAGTTCTGCTGCTGTGTAATCGTAATGTACAGAGCACGGCCTCATGCACTGCGTTCTCTAGGGTACTTTATATGGATCAAGTGCTCGCCAGTGTATTGCACATACCTGTCGTAGAATCGACGCCCAATCGACACAGGATCGATGCAGATGCTCATGGAATCAGTTCACAGCCCAGACCAGCGTCTTTCCCAAGTACCGTTCTCAACAATGGCGATGTCAATGCTGCATGTCGGCCGCCGGCCAGCATGCATATATATCGTGCGTGTCATCGAGTGCGAGCAAGCTTCATATGACCCATGGCCATCGCCCGAAACCTCCCTGACGCTTCACCAGCCGACCCTCCACCTTCTTACACTTCTCTTTGGCAACAAGAGAACGACAGTCATACGCATTCTTTCAAAACGCGAAGACTCGACTACTCATCACACTCCTCGCCCTCTTCGTACCGATCTACTCTTTCTAATGGTTCCCGCAAATCCGTTGCCCTCACCAAGCTTACGAAGTCTAAATCTCCGTTTCGATGGTTCTCTTTCAGATTTTCTAGGACGGCCAAGCAGGTACACACGACCGTACAAGACCTCGTGAGCGATATCGTCAGACAGCCTCCATTGAGCGAGTTCGTATCTGTGCTCCATAGCTGCGCTGAGGCATGCGCCGAACATGATCTCGATCTCGCTTCCATTCTCCAGGAGCCATTCATTGAGGCCCATACCCCTGTGTACTGGGCGATCGTAAAGCGGCCAGTCAGCAACAACTCCTCTCGGCTCGCCCTTGATGCGGAGGCCGATGCTCTACCTATCGCGCTTCTCACACTTTCCACTCCAGTGACTGCACAGACGATCTCAGAAGTCCGCTTAGCATGCATGTTAGCTTCTGACAACGCACTTTTCCAGCGCATATGTCGCCAATTTACGACTTTTGGGCCTTTGTCGGCTGCAGACGACATAATTCTGGGTCGGCATGGGATGTCTGCGGTCCGTGATGGGGTGGTTGTGGATGAGATACGTGAGAACCCCCTTGCGTTCACAGCAACGATCGAGATCGTGCGTTTTCACACGAGAATGCGGGTATCGAAGGCAGTTAAGCTCGACTTCATCGCGAGAGGTGCGTGGTAATTTTTGCGACGTCGCAGTACCGCATTGAGGCTCCCTCGTACAGGCCGCATGTGGCGCTTATCTTTCTCGGAAGCCCCACTTACACCCAGTCATCGTGCTAATTATCCATGGTTGCTCTCCCTCGGCCTTTTGGAACAGAGTTCGCCTACGTGGATTTATTCGCGGCTCATCATCGCTACTCCCTCGCAGGCAATGCCCGTACCCTCGATATTCGGGACCTTCCTATATCCAGGGAGCCATCTGCCTACACCTGGTCATCTTGCTTGCAGTGGACGTGTTCCTTCCCAGCTTAGACGGACCATCAGCATAGGACTTCAATCTCGATCACACCAGCTTGTGCCACCCGATCTGACGAGACATATACAACCTCAGACTGTTGTCAGTGGTATTGGGAATGATTTGATACATAAGTAAGTCTTAGACAACTTCAAAACTTACTGCGGGTGAAATGACCAATTATGCCAGAGATTCGCCTTACACAGATGCTTCTGGCACATTGAGAGCACAGCTTGTGGCTCGTCTTGAGAGGCCACCAGTAGGTTGCGGTGATTGCGTCATATGCTAGTAATCGCGGGCCTTCGGCCTGTGGATATAGAGGTTTCTTTTTCGGGCTTCGGGTAAGCGTCTCATTTCTGTCTGCATTACTGCCGAGGCTAACTCATCTATGTTTTCAGCGTTGCTGATTTGAACTTTGATGAGATGATACAATCATCTAGATGTAGCTGTGATTCATAAAGTCATAGGAAGGATAATGGATTTGAGGTGTAAGATCGCTTAGTTGCTTTATTTTTTCCTCGTAAAGTATGTACTCTGCATGACTCCCCTTCCATTGATAAGGATGCCTAATTTCAGTCAATTTGTAATCTCGTAACGTTTGCGTGCGAAGTTTCGATCGTCCGCCAGGCACGTAGAGCAGGTTCACCCTTCGTACGGCGAAAGCTCGGTCAGGCACCCGCAGTAGATTGTCAGGCATCTGGCAAGGGGCCATTGTATCAAACGGAAGAATTGTGGGGATGCAGTACACAATATGATTGTTTCTAGAATGGGGTTGTCTCTGTCAATGTCGAATCAAACTCTCCTCAGACATTATTCGGATCATGAGACCAAGGGTTTCTGCATATATAACCCCCCAATGGTGTTGATCAGGTGCAGCCAGCGTTCAGAATCTATAAAGTACGTACGAGCGGCTCTGAACTGCCGCCGCAACCTTCGCCATCATCATGGTTCATCACATCTTGATCGGATCTTACACGAAGTCCATCGTCACGCTCACTTTTGCTCCTGAGTATGGGTCACTGGAAAAGTCGGGATCGGCAGGTATCGGGGAAAATACTTCATGGATTGCTGCTCATCCGCGCAGGCGCTCGACTGTATTCGTTTGCATTGAGCAGACCGATGGGTACGCTACGGCGCTCATGCTCACTCCTGACGGCAAGCCCGCGGGTGTCCTAGGCTCCGTGAGGAGCGGAGGGCAAGATCCCGCGTCGCTGGTCGTCGCTGAGGACACGTTGTTCGTTGCCAATGTATGACGTCCGCCTTATCAGTGTCCCATTAATATCTCAGCGATTCAGTTCAGTATTCCTCAGGAGACTTGCTCGTGGCCCCTTTATCCCTTGATCCGCCCTACGACTTCAAGTTACGCACCGAGTCGGTGTCGATGCAATTCCTCGGCACAGGTCCGAACAAAGAGCGCCAGGGGTCATCACACCCTCACCAGGTTATTTATGTATCCGAGTACCAGGAAATCCTTATTCCTGACTTGGGCGCAGACAAGACTTGGCGGCTGACACGCCATCCCGAGACCAAGGAATGGGCACTCGCTGGGTTTGTGCAGTATGAGGCCGGCAGCGGGCCACGACACCTTGTAGTACATAGTATGTCCACACTATGGCATATTCATACACACAATTCGACTCATTTGGTGCTGATTCTGCCTTAGATGGCATCTTATACACCTTGTGTGAACTTACCAGCCAGCTGACCGTGCATCGCTTTCCGCCACTCCCAGCCCCGCCCTCGCCACTACTATGTAAGCTCTCCACTCTCTCAGACCCACCGGACCCGCTAGGAGACATGCTCGCCGCTGAGCTTATCATCGCCCCTGCTTCATCGTCCTTCGGTGCCACCTATTTGTACGCTTCGAATCGCAACGATCCGTCTCCACAAGGTGACACCATTGCGGTATTCTCGCTTGCGAGCCCGGAGCAGCCCAAGCTGGTGAATGAGGTGCGCACCGGCTTGAAACACGTGCGGGGAATCGAGTTGGGAGGGCCAGAAAGCAAATGGTTAATAGCGGGTGGCGTGCACGGCGGTGGCGTCAAGATTTTCGAGAGAATCGATGGCGGCCGTGATTTACGTGAGGTTGCCCACAACGCGGAAGTCGAGAAACCGACGGGTTTCTTGTGGGTGTAAACAATTCTGAGGCCATTAATTGTAACGTACTACAGGATGGCGGACCAAGACGCGTACGGTGTTTTAGTAGTCCTTGTCTCGCCAAAGTGGGTTGCACGAACTATGGTTTTCGACCAAGTTGTTGTTCTGCCGCTTAATCTTTTCAATGCAATTAAAGAATGAAATATATCCACGATAACTTTTTCCGGAACAATGGGATGTCTGTATTATTCGATATAAAAACATACAAGTCAAAGAATAAATGTCATAGTAAGTTGCGGTGTTAAAGATCACACTGTCCTGACACGCGCTGATGCTTAAGAAAGTCACCAACGCGTCCTGTCACACCCTTCATTACGATCAAGGCTGTAGATTACTCAAAAGTGCTTCGGTCTTCCCCGAAGTTTCTGCTATCAGTGCAGAGATTGGCTATCGATTATCATCCTCAAAATTTGAGCTGGTTGTAAGGCCTAAAATTGTGCTACAGAAGCCATAATGCTTAGTCGCAATCAACTCCTGGTCCATTCATGTATAAATATGTTTCTGCAACATGCAATCCAGCACATACTCCTTTGAAACTTGGTACAGGCGTCCCCCAAACGTTTCTGAATCATTGTTGATTTTTCCACTATTCATGTATTACAATTACAGAAATTCTATCAGGAGTGTGTGTGACAAGGATTACCAAAACACTGTAATGTACAGATGACAAGGTCAACACGCAATGGAAAGCTAAGAGACGTATATACAAACAAGTACAAGCCCACGAGATCAGAAGAATATGGAATACGGGAAGCAAGCTACAACTTTGAATATATGTATATGCTACTAAGATATCCGTACACCTAGCCAAAGGCAATCTCATCCTCAGCCGCCCCAAGGTCTTCTTCCTCGGAACCCTCGATTCTATCAAATGTGTCAGATATGTGGCCTGAGGCGGCATGCAGTACGTACCCCTCCGCCATTTCTGAAGACGACTCTCCCTCACTATCGCTGTAATTGCCATGTGAAGCTGTGATTCTAATAATTAAGACACGGTCTTTATCTGCTTTGGAAATACGCATAGACGCTTGGCTTTCAAGCTCGTCTGCCGAGGAAACATGGTCCGGAATGGGGGATTCTCTGCCAGAAGAGGGACCGAGGGGAGACTGGTGGCGAATCGAGGACCGGGGTGATCCTACCAACTGGGACTCTACATTCCGCGTAAATCGGTGAACGGCCGCGTGGTGTTGGTGACCCGACTCATAAGACGCTGGTTCTGTAGCTCGTCGATGCTTAGATTTGCCATCGAGATCATGCCCCAACAGGCTGGAGGCAAGACTAGTCAACGAAGCGCGGGAAGAGACTTTTTTGACAAATACGACATTGGAGTGATGTTTGCTTCGAGGGGTGCCACCAATTGTCGCGGACCGTCTATTCCTGGTATCAGCAGAGCAAGGCGACTGGAAGATCATTGATCCGTCAATCGAGGTGCGACCGGTTCGGGACATTTTGTACACCTACCCATCCCTCCAAGATTTTTGGAGAATGAGGCTCCACAAGAACGAGCCAATCAACATGAGTGGACTGCGTGGCCTTCTCCAATAGTTCAAGGCAAGTAGAGAAAGCATCCGATATGCAACTGTCTTTGTTGTGACAGCGGTACCAAAGAGTGGGGTTGATGCTCCCGATGTTCTGACAGACCGCGTCTGCAGAGATTAGTGTACCTTGAATCTCTAAGCAAAATGTCAGCTTTTCAGCGTTTCAAGTCACGGGAAAGACCGTACACACCCTTCATAAGGATAGTTTTACCCATTTGCCAGACATTACTGTACGTTTTATTAAGCTTCTCGCCCTGGAAGAAAACATTGCAAGGCTGATTGGCCACCATGAACACTTTGGGGTGTTCGATGTCCCAGTTGATCTCTGCAAGTGAATCGATGGGGTCTGCCCTGAAGTTGTGACGGTGCTGAGATAACTCGGGGAGTTTCTTGTAGAAGGATAGATTATCGCCTAATGCAATCCGTGTTGAGGGCTCTTGCATACAACTGAGAGACCAAATTAGCTCTTCCACCGTCGCAGTGCGATGGATGTCGACTTTGAAAAGGGTGTGATCAAATGAAATAAAAACCAGCGTTTGATGAGGAACCACCTCACGTCGTATCATACGCGTTTTTTCGCTTTTGAACACCGAATTTAGCAGCACGACATCTAGCTTTTCGCGTTTACCAGAACTCTATAAGGCGGAATGAGTATATTACCGGCGCTGTAGAGGCTTAAACGAAGACTCTTACTATGTACCATCGCATGACGTCAGGATATTTCTGTCTGAACGCGTCATCCTTTTGCTTTGCTGCATGCATAATCGACTTGATATTACCGCGGGCCGGGTCCCAGCTAAAGTGGAATAACTCAAGAAGCGTCGGAAGCGAGTATTGGACGCCTCACTTGTCCGGATATGACTTGATATACTCCGCAATGACATGCTGTGCATTCGCCAACGCAGCCAGTGTCCTGAATACGCTGCCTTGAACTAAATGTTGAATCGCCTTGTCGGCTGACTCTAGGGCGCTGAACGGGATATTCGAATGAATTAGAAATCCTAGAGAAATCGTCATCTGCAGAACCTCACTTTAATAATGCATCCTGTTGTCTGGCGTCGAAATGGTTGGCATTCGCTGCCAGGTGACGACAAATACTGATGAGT
The DNA here is from genome assembly GCA_003314395.1 of Albatrellus ellisii. Classification (NCBI taxonomy): domain Eukaryota; kingdom Fungi; phylum Basidiomycota; class Agaricomycetes; order Russulales; family Albatrellaceae; genus Albatrellus; species Albatrellus ellisii. The sequence goes on from QLPN01014327.1 coordinate 9,807, forward strand.
TGGATAACCTGTCGTTTCCGACGAGCCATGACGAGGAAAGGGATTTGAGGTCGTAAGGTGTGCTCATCGTGTTGACGTAGGAAGGCATTCTTAAAACAATGTGCATCAAGGCTGCCGCCTAGGTGAAAGTTTAAGCCTAAGCCTGATCGGCATGTGGTCGCCAAGCGCGCGGGGCGGTCATACGTTAGCCTTATCATATTAATATCCACCACTGTTGCTAACGCGAGTTCTCACCACTATATATCACAGCCAGCCTTTCAATTATCTGCTGTGCCGCAGCCAGATCACTGCTGCACAGTGAGCTCAGGGAAACTGGCCTCATGTATGTTAGACCCGATATTTATCTTGGCGATGGCTGTCGCCAGCAGTTTATTTCCTGTTATTTCCATGGCGCTTATCTGCTGGGTACTGGCATCATGCTAGACGCCACTGTGCAGCTGGCGCTAGCAGTCAGCAACAGGAGTCAAGTTATGATCACTCTAGCCCAGTTCTTCCATACAACCAAAGTAGCAATTGCCGAGTCCATCCCCCTTCACTCCGTCAATTCTTCCACTTTTGTCATCCAGATCGGCGAAATCCATTGAAAGCTCCAATGGTCGTTTCGGAAGCTCCGGTAAGCTGTGGTTCCATGATTCCCGTCGTATCCTGATCTCAATGCAGTCTCAAGCAAGCACTGGCAACGAGTCATCCATGTGTCCACTACCCTTGGCGCCACGGTCAATCTTATAACACCCGCGGTCAGCGGACTGCTGTCGCATTGTCCCACCTTCCGCCAGAACCGTAGCTATGCCTATTATTCGTCCCAAGTTCCACCTAAACCGTGTGCGAAGCACGAACATTGCCTGTAAGCTCTTTGCTTCCAGTAGATTATCGTTTATGGTTATCTTGGGGCAGACAAATTACCACCCACCATTCGTTCTCTGCAAGAGGGTTGGGTTGTTGCTTTTCAAAGCGCTGCGACTGTGGTGAGGAATTTTTCATTGCTCTAACTGTATACATTTTGAAAAATCCGTACCCTGTTAGTCTGGTCTATTTGCCGCCGTTGAGTCTCAGCTCCTAGTTTTCATCAGAACCCCTGGTAACCTCCCAGACGGGATGAACACATCTGCTCAATCAGCACTCTTCATATTTTCCTATTCAGCCCTCCTACTGAACTGTAGCTCAACGGTTACCTCGTTCGTCTTGAGCAATGAATTCAGGAAGATACCCAGACGAGCAGCACAATCTCCCGGCCTATGGAAAGAGGGGATCTATGTCACTAGTGAAATGAAACTGCTTGAGATTTTTGGCGCCTCATCGTCGTCGGTGCTTGTAATTTATTATTGTGAGTGCGGATAGCCTACTTGACTTCGAGTAACAGAGTCTGACGTCGAATGTATGGTGCGATTGTTTGAAGGGGTGTTTACCTTGGTCGCGGGCATCGTGTGTACGATGTTACAAGTTATGCTATATATCTGGTACCGAGAATCATCGACCGTCAAGGGAGTAACTCTCGCTGTCGGTATTCTTGGCATCCTTCCCATCTTCCAATTTATCCCGAAACACCGAAACAAGAATCCGACATCGCCACAAACCCAGTTCATGAATAGTCATCGCGTAACGGAAGAGGAACCATGACGTTGCGCACTCTGGTCATAGTGTCGATGTAGCATGCTCAGCCGGAATGTAGCCCAAATGTACGGAATGTACGGACGACGATATGCTTTGTCAGCCTTTTACATACCCGAGGCACGAGGGTAGGGAAACAGACCTAATAGGTTTTTCGGTGCACAGCGCTACAAGCGCCACGAACACCATACGCAACTTCCTTTTTCCAGGGCATGCTGCAACAGTGTGCCTTCAATAACTCTCATCACATCCACCCATCACACCCTGGCAGCGCAGCGCCACACCCCACGGAGCGCAGCCTCTTGGACGGGGAAGTGTTTCACTGCTTACCACAGCAAGTATCCTGTGAGGTGCCCACCCACCCTCGCAGCTCATCTCGCAATCCACAGGTTAGTTGCGTGTCCGCGGGGCTGGAAAGCACTCACCATCTCTTGCAACCTTTAGTTCACGCACTCCTTACATATTCCTAACACTGCACGCAAGTCCAAAGTTTCATGACTTTGTGATTACGCGATCACAAGCTCAACTTAGTCATTTATGCACGAACATTCAGCTTAGTCTTTCACATACACCATTTATATGTGCTAAGATGTCTTGCTGCGGGAAAAGAGTGTAAACGTCCCAAAAACAATGAGGTCCAAGATCTCTGAGCGATACACATTTAGGTTGTTTGGAGTCTCCACTCAGGAAATATCCACCTTACATATCAGCACTCATTAGTACTGATTAGATCTAGTCAGAAACTAATTATATGATAACATCTGATTGGTGCCAAAACCTCGGTCTCCTTACTATTCTGGTGCTATCAGGGACCCAGAGTTGAACAGCACTTCAGTATATTCCTTATAGTCACCTCAGATCTCAACATGCTGTCATGAAAACTATATGGATACAATAGCAAATGTCTTATCACTGTTCCTGTATTTGTTTCCGATTTAATAGTTGTGATTTGAAGCCGTCCGCCAGTGACTGAGTGAGGACTCGAAAAGTGGCGTTTGGACAAGAGTTGAACTGCAAGTCCGATGGCACATGCCTTTGAGGTTGACTCGTACGAGGCTCGAGTTCATTGCACAGCAGGGGAATTAGTTCCACCGCACAGGAGAAGGATATATATATATATTTGATTTTGATATTAAAAGTAAATGTATTGTCAAGTGCAGTATCATGAGGGAAGGTATGTAGGGCTGCCGACCGTACCCATACATGTGGAAGCGCGCTTGTGCGCGGAACACTCAAAGGGGGAGATGACAAGATCGGACGGGGGCGACTAAACAGGACAATGGTCTGTATAGCAACAACTGAGACTATGGTATGGGAATCCGAAGAGCGGAGAGCAGGACGGAAAACGGAACAAGGAGAGCCTGGTGTCTAGGGTCAGTCTTAGATACTGTCCTGTGAGGATTGGAATACATGAGGCGGGCGGCGGGCGGTATGACCTCGTGATGAGTCTCGGAAACATGTGATAAGGATGAGATCTGATGTAGGTGATAAATGACATATGTAGGAGGGAACAATCGGATAGGTGTCAGGAGTGTGATGAGTAATCCGAAGGGTTACAACATGTATGGTATACGGCTACCATAATATGGTAGCCCGTACCATACTGTCAGGGTTGTGAGGTGGGTCTAAGACAGTACGGTTGCCAGTATGGTAAGATACCCATGCTGTACCATATAAGCAATGCTGTCAAGCTGTATATACAGGCCGTATGCTAGTCAGTTTACAGTTTGAACTCCAGAAGCTTAACCTTCGGTTCAACTGTAAGATGATCAATCAATATCAACACTCCACTGACCTCAAATACACATCATGTGTCTGTCAGTATCGATAGTGTGGATCCGAATCAGGAGTCAGACTTTGCATCTCTCCTGTCTTGGATTTGGATATGCTGCCATTGAGCTACCATGGTACCATTTCAAATACTCTTGCTACTTGACAAAGGGCTACCATTAAGATACCATAGCACCATTTCAAATATAAATTTTTGCTTGCCAACCAGCTGTAGAATTTGAAAATACTCAACTGCATAAGAGGGCTGTATTTTTTGTTTACACTTCATTCAATAATTCCTCTTCAAATTCATGCCTAACTCTTCTAATGCACTTTCTACTAGTCCTACTGAACCAGAACATGTGTGGTACTATGATGCTGATGATGTACTTATGGGCCAACCTGGAAGCACTGAGTCAACCAGTAGATAGTTGTGTTGTGAATATATTATTCAATTTAACTAGACCATATTGAGTCCCTGTACTACCTGGATATTACAGCCATCTTGTACACTGTACCGTACCATCAGAGGCTTTGAAATGAAGGCATACAGTACGGGTGACAGTACAGAGGGTAGTGTATATGGCCATAGCTGTATACAGTACGGTCAGCAGCCCTAAAGGTATGTGGCCATGTGGCCTGCTGGCATTATTCAAGTTGATACTAGTAGTAGCAATGAGAAGGGAAGTATGCCATTCAAGGGGCTAGCTAGTAGGGACTGGGTGTCAGTGGCATATAAAGTGGGTGTTCAAATGCCTGGAGGGACCAGCAGCAACAAATGACAAATGCCCGAAACTAAATGAGTTAGATTATGCATTGGATTCGTGCAGGATAAGCAGTGGCAGAGCAGTTGGTTGTGGTGAAATGTGACATTGCGGTACAAGATGAGAATTGGGTTCCCCATTAGGGGAGGGCCCTTCTTCTGGATCTGTGCCTTGTTTTCGACCCCACAGAAGAGACCTACAAAATGTGAAGCAGACGCAAGTTCGGCATGGGTATTGATGCAATTGATCAAAATATCCATCTTTCTGCCTTCTGGGAGAGTGAGGGCCACTGTGATGTCTTCCAGGTCCTTGTTTTTGCTGGTGCACTATCATAGTGCATGTTATGGACTAGTATACCAATTGGGCAGCTATGACCATACTGGAGCAGATGAGAGACTCAGGGTGTAGCACACCATCTGAGAACACAACTGAGATGATATAAAGCAGAGAACAGATACAAGAGACTGAGTTAAGGAACTTGTAATATGGAAACCTTTATATACTGTACAACCACAAGTCAAAGAGTATTCTGTCATGGTAAAAATAGCAAGGCCACATCATGATATAAGGAATATTCTGGTAAGTATGCACAGGAAAAGGTGTGATTGTGGAGTAAGATGCTGTGGCACAGTATACCAGTAGATTTGTAAGAAGAAAGAAAGAACATCGTAACAGTGTGCCACTGTACTGGTTTGTCCCACCACGTGGCTTGTCTGCTGCTCTCGCTTTCAACTTCCTTATCTGTCTCCTTTTTTGTTTTGACAATGCCGACATAAGAAACTGGAAATACGGCGGTAGCCTGGTGTCGTCGCTCAGCTGTCTGCTCCTTATCAGCCATCAGAATTTGAAAATAACATCCATGTTGATGGCTAAAGTCACTCTTCATGCATACAACTCAAAAACATCAGTATCGAAGACTCTGCAGTTGAATCTATCTTGGGTAATTTTTCATTATGTTCTAAAAATGTATCGCTGAGCCCTCCGTTTTTTTGGAGGGAATATAGTGCTGTGATCTACTGGATCTGGGCCTAAAGAGCTGGACTTTTGCTTTTTGCTATCTTTTTGATTCTGCTTCGAATGACAACAAGAAAAAAAATAGAGGACTGTTTAATACATAGCATAGAGTGCTCATGAATTTTTGAAGGCAATAGCATAAGTGTGGGAAAAGCAGCAGCGATCGTTCACCTCTTGTCTCATGTTCAACTCTCATCCCATGATAGTACTAGGGATGAATTAGGACCTAGTAATGGACAATGGCAATAACTCTTTCCACATTCACTCCCTTGCCTCGAAAATACCATAATCAATGCACAGAACATCTCAGTGCTTTTTTCATTAGAAGCAAAACTAAGAAAATTACCAAAAATGCGAAATATGCACTTCTTCAGGTCATTCAAGCCTCAGATCTTATAGATTATA
>QLPN01014347.1:0-32071 GCA_003314395.1 Albatrellus ellisii
CCAATCACTCCCACAGTTGCTGTGGAGCCTCAGTCAGCACTGACGCGTCCCCTCTATTATTAGATATGACATCATTACTTTACATTCCCATTCTCTGGCCCTATACTACACTGCATGGTCCATGCACATTTCAGAGTACTATATATACATACGACTCCTAGTGGTTTATTCTCCAGTTCTGATCATCTGGGATATCCGCTAGGTACAGTACCAGTTCTCTCTTCTTTTACTCTAACTAATATATCTGGGATATCCACTAGTTGAAGCGCGATTGTCCTTTTGTTTAGCTTTCTTCAGTTGTTCGGCTTCAACAAAGCATTGGCCTCACACCTCATGTATTCCAATCCTCACCAAACAGTATTTAAGACCAACCCAGAATCCTAGATCAGTAGTCTCTCCTCTGTCCTGTCTTCCCACCTGTTCTCTGCCTTTTGGATTTACATACCTCCACCTTTGCTGCTATACAGACTGTTGTCTTGTTTAGTTTCCTTCATCCAATCCCATCACCTTCCATTTTGAGTGTTCTGCACACAAGTGCACTTCCACTTTTTTTTGAACATTGACCTCTGGACTGTTACACTGCAGCTATGCTCTCGCAACATTGCCTCACCACCTGTCTCTGTCAACACCACCACACCTGATCACAACATCTTATCAAGTATCACTGCCACCAAATCAGATTCCCCACCACCTCTGCATGTTTATGTGTTACCAACATGCCTGGTCCCTGATGAGAGTTTATCATCACCATTGCCCCCATCCTCACCATCACAATCAAACACCCCACCTCCAAGACCTCAATATTTCTCCAACTCAGATACAGATTCCAATTATACACTGATGCCACCACACACTGAGCAGGCTTGTTTTGAGCAAGCATCTCTCTCAAAACCACCAATCCTCACCCCAAGGCAAATATCTTGCATCTCTGGATCTGGGGATGCCATGCTTACTTCAATTTCAAGAACATTGCAGAATTTGATCAAGTATGCATGGTATCATTTGGTTTCCAAGACCCCCATATCACAGATTGGCTCATCACCAATGGTGAAGTTTTGGAACTACTCACCTTTGATGCCTTTGTCACAGAAATGTGAGAATGTTGGCTTGAACACAACTGGGAACTACACTTGAGGAACCAACTTCTCACCACTAAGCAGAATGAGACCCCTTTCTGGGATTGGCAAGTATCTCTCAGTGGTATAAACTCACTCCTCCACAATACACCTTCCCATCTTGATGATGCAGCATTCTACTGTCAACTTACCACCAATCTGAACACCATGGTTGCCTCAGACATTCAACACAAAGACTACAGTGATGATATGCCCCTTCAAACTTGGATCAAAAAAATATATTACATTGATCAATGCTGTCTCCATGATAATGAGAAATGCATGGCTGAATTGACTCAACTCATCATGGCATCATGACCTAAATATTCCTCCAATTCTTGCCCTATCACCCCACCTTCATCTTCCACTCCACCTGCCCCACCTTGCCACATGGTCCCAAAACTTACAACCCAAGAGCATGACCTTCTGACAAAATATGAAGGCTGTTTCAAATGTCATACCTGTCAGAATGTACTTATTTTTCTTTTCATTTTACGATTTCTTTTATCCTTATTGCTCAAGATCTACTAGAGATATTTTATCTCATCTTATCAGATCATTAGTAGATCTTATCATGATTATCTATGACTCATTCATTTTAGTCATTGGACTGCTTACTGTACAGATATGACTACATTTCTCACAGACACTTACTGATGCAGTACAATGCTGTGCATTGCTTACTGATACTTCTCACAGATGCTGCACATCTTACTTACATATGCCTGCCCTACAGTGACAGCACATGGTCTGTGCACTAGTCTCTGTAGTATATATAGGAGTCTCTTGTAGTAGATAGTCCTTTAGCTTTATACATCTGAGATATCTGCTATACAGTGTGACTCCTCTTAAGGTGTATTGTCTCAGTCCTTTGCCAATCCCCCTTCCTTTCAGTTGTGACCTTGCTGTCTTAGTGTGCACCTCACAATACCTTCCACACTGGTCACTGCTCTACATCTTGTCCAAATGATTATCCATCCCCTGACCATTATCAACCCTTGATGGAGATGATGGCCTTGATGGCTGCCCATATGCAACTTCATGCCCTGGTCATGGCAATCCTCCCAAATGCCACTGAGTACACCAGTGGTGTGATTGACCCAAGATTGGACAATTCCAATGATAGCAAGCCAGTGTATGTCCCTCCTCATCCCCATTTCCCTGACCCTCCTTTTTGTACCAATGCTCTCCTTTGGTATTGTCAACTCGATGGTCCTACTGCTTCCCACCAACAAATGGCACTAATTGATGATGGATCACAGTATGTCCTAATTCATGAATCCCTTGTCTCATATACTGGCCTTTGTTGCCACAGGCTGCCCAAGCCAATCATTCTCAGTTCTGTGTTCACACCAGCCAACACTCTCTTGTCTGCAGTATCTTCAGCCACACCTCCTGTTTGTGCTACCCATTGGGTAAAACTTGCCTTGTCTTCCATCAATTTCTCATATAAATCTCATGTTGTTCATACCCTTGTCATGCCTAATGGCCTTTGTATGCCTATAGTTCTTGGAGGCCCTTTCCTCTCACACAATTGAATTGTTGTGGATCATGAACTGTGCACCTGCATTCCTAAAGATACTAACTATGATCTCCTGAATCCCATTGATGGAGATGATCCCCAGCCTCCTTCACCACCTTCTATAGACCATCATCCTGCAGTTCTTGAGGAACTAGAGGACCAATTGGTCGCACTCTGCATGTGTGTAGAGTGCACTTTTGAACCTGTACACACTAGTATTTCTGCAGCTATCCAAGCCCACATTTCCTCCCTGACAACCACAGAAGCTACTTCAACCCACACAGACCAACTATCTGAGCTCAATCATCACATGAAAGTGAAATTTGCTGATCTTTTCCCCTCCACTCTCCCACATGTCAACTGCTAAGAGCGGCCTATTGGACGGTCTTAGGGAAGGTCTGAAATGTTACTCCTAGTAATCAAGGTTTGGATATTGGCTTGATGAACGTAATAGAGGTTCCTGATGACTATGAAGAGCGGGATCAATGATATGGTTATGAAGATGATTCCGCCAATAATGATATGAGGATCCAGATTGATGAGTGTAAGATGTCTTGGTGACATTGAGTGACTTTAGAGTTCTTAGACTTAGTTCTGAGAGAGTGAGGTGAGTGATTGACAAGCTTAGATCAAGCGCAGTATAAGGAAGATTCCCTAGATTGCGAAGTTGACAAGACTGGGGTTTTAAGACCGCCAGTCTGTCAACTATTTATACAGACTGGAGATCTAACTATAGTAAGGTTGTGCAGTAAAGCGCAGTAAAGCACAGTAAGTAAACGATAATGCACAGTAGTGCACAGTAAGTCGCGTCCATGTGATGTAGGTGGCTCAGCCACAAGCACAAAATGAACATGAAGTAAACAAAGGTAAATAATGACGAGAAAAGGGAGTCCTTGCTAATTGTATAGTGATAGTCCTTAGCAAGTAAATGTTATAATAAATAAAGAAAGATAAAGAGAAAAAGATAAGTCTTAATATAGTACCTGGAGCTATGCTCACACTTAAGTATGTAAATACTTAAGTACTATAAAAGAGAAAAGAAAATGATAAGTCCTTACTAAGTAAAGTGGAGCTAAGCTCACACTTGTAGTAATAATACTACACTTTACTATAGTAAGTAAGATAAAAAAGAAAAAAAGAAAAAAGAAACGCATTACAAGGTGCCAAAGCAAGTGCCTCGTAACATCAACAAGTTACCCACCGACATCTACCACTGTATCACTCCCAAAGATGCCAATAAAATGATCAAGACATGGCAGTACTCCTGCCCTTGCAAATACCATGAAGCTTGGCACACACTCATTGATGAGCATCTTACCACTGGCCACATCTGTCCCTCCTTGAGCATCCACTGCTCCCCCACATTCATCATCCCAAAAGCTGACCCCACTGCCCTCCCATGCTGGGTCAACAACTATTGTCAGCTCAATGTGAACACCATCCCAGACAATTTTCCCCTCCCACATGTTGATGACATCCTGGCTGCCTGCACCAAAGGAAAAATCTGGGGTAAACTCAATATGACTAACTCATTTTTTCAAACCTGAGTGCATCCTGACAATATCCACCTCACTGCCATCACCACACCTTTCAGTTTATATGAATGGCCTGTCATGCCAATGGGTGGCCACAATGCCCCTGCAACACACCAATGTTGCATGACTGCAGCCCTTCAACCCCTTCTCGGTATCATCTGTCACATCGACTTAGATGATATTATTGTCTGGTCATCTTCCATTACTGAACATGCCAAGAATGTGTCCACTGTCCTCAAAGCCCTCCAGGCAGCACACCTTTATTGTTCCCCTAAGAAAACAACCCTCTTTTGTGAAGACCTCACCTTCCTTGGCCACTGTATCTCCATGCATGGTATTGAAGCTGACTCTTCCAAAGTTGACTGCATCCTCTCCTGGCCCATGCCACGCAATGCAACCAATGTCCATGCCTTCCTTGGCCTCATCCACTACATTGCCGCATTTTTGCCCCAACTTGCTGAACATACTCATCTCCTGACCCCTCTCACTACCAAAGATACCAAAAACCTCTTTCCCCCTTGGTCCCAAACCCATCAACACACCTTTGACTGCATCAAACAACTCATTGATGAGCATCATGCACATGTAATGCCAGAAAGTGACCATCAGTGACACCAAGCAAACACAGTGATATAAACACACCACATGCAACAATCATCTGTAGCTACATCAATCACACATTTGTTTAGGTGTCAGACTATAGGACTGGCTTTGGCTGATGAGGAGCAGGATTAATAAGCTGTATAGGCCAAGACACAGTCCATGGAGTCACAAGTTGTGAAGTCAGCATTTGGTGTGATCAGTGCTTTTCCTCTTTTGCTCATCCACTATAGTATGATACTTTATTTGCTTGCACCCAGACTCCACTGCATTTCAAATATCCCTATGATTGACCCTACACTGTAAATTTTCTATTTTGTTTTGTTGTGCTCCAGCCTTGGAGCTAGACTTGTATTTAGATAGCACATTGTCAGTGAGAACAGGGGAGATTTCCCCAGCCATGATTTGACTTCTCCTTCCCCATCCAAGTCCATCTGCAGAAAAGCACATTCCTGACCTTTCCTCCATGTGTCTTATTATCAAGAAAGTGCATGTTACTTGTAGGTCACATCTATTATTGCATTGTGTTCCCATTGCATTGCATTGTGTTCTCTTTATCATGTCATATCACCTGTTTGTTACCCAAGCTGTGTTCCCCTTTGTTGCTCCAGTCACATTGTGCTATCATGCTTATTGCTCTTAACTACTAACCCTCTCTACCTTGGTGTCTAGAGGTCATAATCACATTTATGTCACCTGTGATGCCAGCAAATAGCATACCAGTGCCATCCTCTCCTGGGGCCCCACCTGGGAGACTGCTCACCCCATCACCTTTGACTCCAGCCAATTCACAGGCACTGAGCTTAACTACCCAGTGCACAAAAAAGAGCTTCTTGCTATTGTCTGTGCTCTGAAGAAATGGCACATTGATCTCCTCGGCTCTCATTTCCTTGTTTGCACTGACCATCACACACTTGAGAGTTTTTTTACCCAGTGCAACCTCTCTTGCTGCCAAAGCCACTGGCAAGAGTTTTTCTCACAATACAATTTCAGTATTCTTTACCTCTCAGGTCCTGACAATACTGTTGCTGACGCCCTCTCCCATCTGCCCACTACTCCTGATGAACACCCCCCTGTTGAAACTGGGCAGCATAGATAGGGAAGCAGACACCATGACATAAAACTAATAAGAGTAGAGTCCAAGGGCCATTATAGAAAGAGACAAGGCTACAGCCTTGATAAGACAGAGCAGAGCTCAAGACCACATCTGTAAGATGTGTACCAGAGGGTAGAGGGTACACAGAAGAGAGATAAAGCTGCATAGAGCAGGTATGTCAGAAGAGAGCTCAGAGAGCAGAAGAGATACTCACCTCAGCACATGCAGAAGTGCTGAGGTGAGACAAAGACAAGGTAAAGAAGATATAGTAAGAGCAGGATAGAGTTTAAGAGGAGCTCAAACCATAAAGAGAAAGAGATAAGGATGTGTAAGTATGTCCAGCATCCTATGATAGCTAAGAATCAACACCCCCTGCCATTGTTGCTGTGGTTGTGCTCACACTTTCCCACCACCAGCCCCCTCTCACATCCATTGCTGCCCTTTTTCACATCACCTCCAACATCTCCCTCCTCTCCAACATCTGTGATGGCTACAAACACAACAATTTCTGTCACCAACTACTCTCCAACCTCACCAGCACACCCTCCACAGCATGCTGTGATGGCCTGCTTTATCTCAATGGCTGCCTCATCATCCCACATGTGGGTACCCTCTGTCAAAACCTTTTTGCCCTCACCCATGATGCCCTCAGCCATTTTGGTTTTGACAAGTCTTATGCTGCCCTCTGGGCAAGCTACTACTGGTCATGCATGTGTGCTGATTTGGAAAACAGCTATGTCCCTTCCTGTCCTGCATGCCAACGAAATAAATCTCTCACCACCAAACCTGCAGGGCCACTCCATCCCCTCCCTGCCCCTGACCAACAGGGAGACAGCATCACAATTGATTTCATTGGCCCCCTTCCACTCAACTCCAGCTTCAACACCATTGTCACTATGACCAACCATTCCAGAGCCAACATTTGAATCCTCCCCACCTGTACTGACATTACCACCAAGGATTTCGCATGTCTTTTCTTTGACCATTGGTTCTGTGAAAATGGCTTGCCTCTGGAAATTGTCTCAGACCAGGACAAGCTTTTTATCTCGCATTTCTGGTGGGAACTCCACTCCCTCACCAGTGTCAAACTCCACCTCTCCTCCACCTTCCACCCCCAATATGATGGCACCAGTGAATGTACAAATTGCACAGTCATACAATGTCTCCATTACCATGTCAATTGGGCCCAGACAGGCTGGGCACACACCCTTCCCCATGTTCAGTTTGATCTCATGTCCATGGTCAACACCTTGACTGGGTACTCCCCTTTCTGTCTCCTCCTTGGATGTGAGCCCTGTCTCATCCCCCCCTAGTTGCCTCTGCAGCCTCCCCTCCCTCTCCACCTCTTGCTTTCCTTCAACAGTTACATTCAGATGTCACACAAGCCCATGACAACCTTCTTGCAGCCAAGCTTGCCCAATCACACTTTGCTAACCACAATTGTGGCCCTGAACCTCTCTTCCAAATCGGTGACTGTGTACTTCTCTCCACACACCACCATCATTGTGAATACCAAGCCAAGGACTCCACCTGCATCACCAAGTTTATGCCATGATATGATGGCCCATACACAATTCTGGTCTCCCATCCCAAGACAAGTTCTTATACACTTGATCTCCCCCACATACTAATATCTTCCCTACTTTCCACTCTAGCCAGTTGCACCCATTTGTCCCTGTGACTGACCTTTCCAATCCCACAAGCACCCCGCTGCACCCTGGCCCTGATGCATCTGGCAAACACAAAATAGAGGCTATCATTGATGAGCATCACTGCAGTCATGGCCATCAATACCTCATCAAATGGAAAGGTTGGGGTGATGAAAACCTGCATTGGCTCCCCAGTTGTGCACTTGCAAACTCCCCCCTCCTCCTTTCCTGGTCCTTGTGTTGGTTTTTTCATTACCTTATGATGCTGATCACACTGTTTACTTATTAAGTATACTTATCTCCATTTCATCTTATTGGTATCTCTTTTCTCTTTATGGTTTGAGCTCCTCTTCAACTCTATCCTGCTCTTACTATATCTTCTTTACTTTGTCTTTGTCTCACCTCAGCACTTCTGCATGTGCTGAGGTGAGTATCTCCTCTACTCTCTGAGTTCTCTTCTGACATACCTGCTCTATGCAGCTCTTCTGTGTACCATCTACTCTCTGGTACACATCTTCTCTATCTTACAGGTATTGTCACCCCTCTTTAGCACTTCTGCATGTGCTGAGCTCTTCTGTGTACCCTCTACTCTCTGGTACACATCTTCTCTATCTTACAGATGTAGCAATCTTGCTCTCTCCTCTTGCTCTGATGAGCTCTCTCTAGCTCTTCTCACAATCCCAATCTGTCTTGGGCTTAATGCCTGTCTGTTTTATATCATGGTCTTCTCTCAGTTTGCTGCCCTGCCCAGAATCTCAACACCTTGCACTCCCTTGCCACTGCCTGACCTTTTTTCTTTTCAACTTTTCTTTGATTTCTGCATTTTTTTTCATTAGGGAGGAGTGTAACCCTTCAGATTACTCATCATGCACCTGTCTGATTCTCCCCCTTTACATACGTCATAATCATCTGCATCAGACCCTCCTTTTTTATCACATGTTTTCAAGACTCATCACAAGGTCATACCACCTGCTGCCCACCTCATGTATTCCAATCCTCACCAAACAGTATTTAAGACTGTTGACGTCTCTTCTGCTTACTAATGTCCTCCTTCCTATTTTGGTGTCTCTACTGTATAACACACTCCAACATGTACATACAAGTTTACACACATCTCTCTCCTTATTGTCCATGGTCCATGCACTACTTAGACTACTATAAGTAGACTGTAGTGCCATAGTAGAAGGATAAGAACTATTCTAGTTCCCTCCACGCACATGGCCTGTGCTCATCAAAGACCAACCCAGAATCCTAGATCTGCTAAGAGCGGCCTATTGGATGGTCTTAGGGAAGGTCTATAATGTTACTCCTGGTAACCAAGGTTTGGATCTGAGCTTGATGAACGTAATAGAGGTTCCTGATGACGATGAAGAGTGGGATAAGCGATATAGTTATGAGGATGATTCCACCAATAACGATACAAGGATCCAGAGTGACGAGTGTAAGATGTCTTAGCGACGTTTAGTGACTTAGAGTTCTTAGACTTAGTTCTTGAGAGAGTAAAGTGAGGTTGTAACGAGCTTAGGTCAAGTGCAGTATTAGGAGAATCCCTAGATTGCAAAGTTGACAAGACTGGGGTTTAAGACCACCAGTCTGTCAACTATTTATACAAAACTAGTGATCTAACTATAGTAAAGTTGCACAGTATTGCGCAGTAAGTAAACGATAGTGTGCAGTAATGCACAGTAAGTAAACGATAGTGTGCAGTAATGCGCAGTAAGTACACGTCCATGTGATATAAGTGGCTCAGCCACAAGCGCGAAACAAACTTGAGATAAACAAAGTTAAATAAGAATGAGAAAAAGGAGTCCTTGCTAATTGTATAGTAATAGTCCTTAGCAAGTAAATGTTATAATAAATAAAAGAGAGAAAAGATAAGTCTAATATAGTACTTGGAGCTAAGCTCACACTTAAGTATGTAGATACTTAAGTACTATAAAAGAGAAAAAGAAATATGAGTCCTTACTAAGTAAAGTGGAGCTAAGCTCACACTTGTAGTAATAATACTACACTTTACTAGTAAGTAAGATAAAGAAAAAAGAAAAAGAAAAAAAGAAACATGTTACGAGGTGCCAAAGCAAGTGCCTCATAACAAGATCAGTAGTCTCTCCTCTGTCCTGTCTTCCCACCTGTTCTCTGCCTTTTGGATTTACATACCTCTGCCTTTGCTGCTATACAGACTGTTGTCTTGTTTAGTTGCCTTTGTCCGATCCCGTCACCTTCCATTTTGAGTGTTCCACATGCAAGTGCGCTTCCAGTCATGCAGCATAATTCACAGAGCATAAACACGTGACCATAAACACATGACCATAAGATTGCAACTTGAAATATGTACCCTACTGGAACCCACACATGGCATGGGAACACTCAAAAGGAGACAGGAGACAAGGAAGATCAGACCAGAAATGAATCAAGACAGTTGGCTGTATAACAGCAGTCTAGACCAACACACAGGAAGTGGAATAGGAGAAAACACAGTGAAGGAGCAAAACAGGAAATGATCCTAATAGGTTATAGTTCAAGGTCTTATATACTATGCGGGCAGGTGGAATGCATAGGGGATGTACAGAGGAATGTGATAAAGGAGTGATCGATGGTATGATGTATGGTGGTGAGTGACATGGTAAATGATGTGTTTGGGGGGGGGATCATGATGAGTAAGCCTGGGGGGTTACACCTACCAAAGAAAAGAGATTGCAAATACCAATGTTCGAGATGTACACTCCCAAACAAAATCCGCTGAAACTTACGACTCTGCATTCTAGGGCCCAGTGCCTATCAGTATTGGAAATTATATGCTACCCAGCCGCCACTACCAGTGACCATCTCATGCCAACGTCTACTTAGAGTATATATCCCAACTCCAACATCTGAGGTCAACAGTCATTTAGATATTGATCTAAATCGCCATTAACCACTTGGAGAAGGGCACCGTACTGCGTCAGCTTCGGCATTACAGCAGTGCATGACTTCTGCATTTGGGCTCTAAACAAGCATTAAAAAAATGAAGTACCAACACCAATAGCCTGCTTCGACATTCACCTACCCAGCAAGATTTGGATGTCTCAAACGAGATCAAAGGCGACACCATATTGCGCAAATGCTGCAAATGCATCCGCACATGATTGTCGTACGTCCGGATCTGTGTCACTAAGCAGCTGTTGGAGATCGGAAATAATGCTTGGTTCTACGATCTTGGTTCGGTACTCCGCTGTCGGATGGTCAAACTTTGCACAATTAGCACAAGTGATTGCCTACCATGCTGTGCCAGTGCCACAAATGCATTGACAGATGATTGTCGTACATACCACTCTGGATCATGAAGCAGCCGTTGAAGATCGGTAATAATGGTTGATGTCGTGATCGTGGTTCGATATTCCGCTGTTAAATGGTCGAACTTCGCACCATTAGAACAGATTTAAAAAAAAAACTTACTGTGCTGCACCAGTGCCACAAATGTATTCACGGATGATCGTCGCACGCACGAATCTGTATCACCAAGTAGTTGTAGAAGATCGGTAATGATACCTGATTCTATAATATTTCTGGGACATTCCGCTGTCGAATGATCAGACTTGCACCATTCACAAAGATAAAGAATTGCTTACAATGCTGGGCCAGTACCGCAAATGTAC
Organism: Albatrellus ellisii; assembly: GCA_003314395.1. Classification (NCBI taxonomy): domain Eukaryota; kingdom Fungi; phylum Basidiomycota; class Agaricomycetes; order Russulales; family Albatrellaceae; genus Albatrellus; species Albatrellus ellisii. The sequence continues at coordinate 11,153 of QLPN01014347.1, forward strand.
TGACGGATGACTGCCGAACATCTGCGTTGGTATCATGAAGCAGCTGTAAAAAATCGGCAATAATCCCTGGTCCCATGATCTTGCTTCGACATTCCGCTGTCGAATGGTCAGACTTCGACCAGTGAGAACAGGTAAAGAATTGTTTACCATGCCGTGCCAGGGCCACAAATATATTCACGGATAGTCGTTGTACCCCAGAATCTGCGTGCCGAAGCAGCTGTAGAAGATCGGCTGTAACACCTGACTCTGTCATCTTGCTTGCATATTCCACTATCAAATGGTCAGACTTCGTACAATTGGCACACATACAAACTTGCTTACCGTGGTTCGCCCATGCCTCAAATAGCTCCACGCATGAATACTGCACATATTGGTCTGTGTCACAAAGCAGCTGTTGGAGATCGGCGATGATACCAGATTCTATTATCTCGCTTCGGCAATCAACTGTTAAATAGTTAAACTTTGCGCAATTAGAAAAGACGAGGCATTGCTTACCATGCTGTACCAATGCCACAAATGCATTGACGGATAACCGTCGTACACCTGAATCTGTATCATGAAGTAGATGTCGGAGATCAGCAATAACATCCGACTTTATGATCGCGCTTCGACATTCCGCTACCTAATGGTCAGACTTCGCCCGATTAGCATAGATGAGAAATTGCTTACCATGCTGTGCCAGCGCCGCAAATGCATTCACAGATGATCGTCGTACGCCCGGATCTGTATCATGAAGCAGTTGTAGAAAATCAGTAATAATGCCTAATCCTATGATCTTGCTTCGACATTCCATTGTTGAATGGTGAGACTTTACACAATTAACACAGCCCAGGAATTGCCTACGATGCTGTGCCAGTGCCATGAACAAATTCATAGATGATCGTCTTACATCCGAATCTGTATCGTGAAACAGCTGTAGAAGATCGGCAATAATGCTAGACTCCATGATCTTCCTTTGGCATTCCGCTGTCAAATGGTCAGTCCTCGAACCATTAGCATATGTAAGAAATTACTTACGATGCGGTACAAGTGCTACAAGTGCATTCACAGATGATTGTCGTATATACCACACTGTATCACGAAGCAGCTGTTGAAGGTCGGAAATAGTGCCTGATTCGATGATCGTGCCTCGATATTCCGCTATCGAATTGTCAAACTTCGCCCGATTAGCACAGGTAGGAATTGACTTGCCATACTGTGCCGACACCGCGAATGCATTGACGGACGATCGTCGTACACCAGAATCTGTTTGACGAATAAGCTGTTGAAGATCAATAATAGCACTTGATCTCATGATTGTGCTTCGGCATTCCGCTGTCAAATGGTCAGACTTTCACCATTAGCACATGTAATAAATTGCTTACCATGCTGTACCAGTGCAACAAGTGCACGCACAGAAGATTGCTGTACACCCAAATCTGTATCATGAAACAGCTGTAAGAGATCAGCAATAACTCCTAAAGCTATCATCTCCCTTCCATATTCCGCTGTTGAATCGTTAGACTTCGCCTAATTACTGGTGAGGAATTTCTTACCATGCTCCGCCAGCGCCACAAATGCACCCACAGATGATTTCCGTATTTCCGAATTTGTATCACGACACAAGTTCAGAAGGTCAGCAATAATACCTGATTCTATCATCTGGCTTGCATATTCCGCTGCCAAATGGTCAGACTTTCCACAATTAGCACAGGTATGAAATTACTTACCATGCTGTGCCAGTGCAATAAATAAATTGATGGATGGTCCTCGTACGCTCAAGTCCGTATCATGAAGCAGCTGTTGAAGATTGGCAATGGCGCCTGATTCAACCATCTTTCTTCGACATTCCACTACCGAATGGTTGGACTTCGCACGACTATCATAAGAAATTGCTTACCATGCTGTGCCAGTGCTTCAAATACATTCATGGATGATTGCCGCACATCCGAACGTGTATCACGAAGCAGTTGTATAAGGTCGGCAATAATACCTGACTCTATCATCTTGCTTGCAAACTCCGCTGTCAAATCGTCAGACCTTGCACTTCGGCACACCCAAGAACCTGCTTACCATGGTGCGCCCATGCCTCGAATAGCTTCACACATGAATACGGTATACCCTGGTTTGTATCGCGGAGCAGCTGTTGAAGACCGGTAACAATGCCTGATTGTATGATTTTGCTTGCACATGCTGCTATCGAATGGTCAGAAATAGTAAACAGAGAGAGAAGCCTTGCATACCATGCTCGCTAAGTTTTCGAGCAGTATCGATCACGATCGACTTTAATTCAGGATGATCGTTCCAGTCCAGACCATGAAACAAAGACAGTACTCCACTATCAAGTAGTTCAGCATGCCAAGTATCTATTTATTCATCAATATTAAATCATTCTAGCAGTGAAATAGGATATTATTACCGGCCATCGCTGAAACGGTCCTGATCAATGCAAGTCTGATTTCCTTATATTCCGCGTTTTGCATCATGACCTTGACACGATCGCAGCAGTTGGCACCAAGCAACTCAGGATAGCTACGAACTAGAATCGATCAACACCTGCATATACATCTGAAATGACAGACCTACAGGCATCAATGAACACTATCACAAAATCTTGAGCAATATCTGCAGTAGCGCCCCCCGAACGCATCATCTGAGAAAGGGTATCACGTATGTCCGTTGTTGCAATACTGTTTGATTGTATCAGCTATGTCAAAGGTATTGACAAGGTAGAATAATTACTGTCGCCAAGACGTCTCATCCCGTAACCGCGCCAGGTTGTTGAGTACTGCAAGATGACCAAGCACTTCAAGATCTCAACCAACTGACCAAGGAGACCATTCAGGTTACAAAGCTTCTCACGTCCTTCTTCTGTAACAGATCAATGATCCAAAATACGACATTTGAAGACAAAACACATACTAGACCATGTTATTACCCTCAGGTGATAAAGCCACACTGATACATCGCCATCACCTGCTTTGACTGCTTTAACCAGAGATGCTATCACGTCGGGAGCAGTCGAGGCATCGAAGATATCCATCTCAAGAATATCCTCCCATCCTTGTATCCACGACAAATCTCCCATCCCACCCTCTGCAACTCCTGCGATCTGGCATATATCTCGACCTGGAAGAGCAGCTCGCGGAATATAACGCGTGTTATGACCTGGGCAAAACCCGATCGATACGTGGATTTTCTGGCCAGGTTTGATCAAGCGCCCCTCCGCGATGACACCTTTGCATCACAAAAGTCAGCATGTACCACAGATATCAAAGGTAGAGTATACTGACTTCCATGCATAAGAGTCTTGGTCTTCATAAGAGAGCCTCTTGAACCGAAGGTATTCAAAAATCTTCCATTTTCCCTTCAATGATTCGTGGACTTCGCCAAGTTTTGTCCAATTCCATTCTACATTGGAAGCATCCATCTCCAACTTGAGCCCAGCCAATATTGCTTCATTTGACATCCATATTGAGGCAGGCGATCGACGATCCAATCTATAATTCTCAGTATTCCCTCCACCACTAACCTCGTCATAATTAACTCATGCATAAGCAGTAGTCGCACTTACATGTCAGAGTGGGTCCCAGCAAACCAGACTTCTTTAATATGCTCAGGTTGCTCGCCATGGGATGTCTTGTAGGCATTGGATGAGCATGGTTCTGCGTGCAACATCTCTCATAACTCACATTACTTGATAATGTGACACGTGCATATTCGGGCAAGAACTTCACTCGCCGCTCATCAAGTGCCAGAGCGTGACGGAAATAACATATCTCTTCGGGATCATCCGTGTAAGGTAGATTCTTATCCCTGATGACACCAATCGATGATACAGTATCCCTAAATAACGTAGTGAGAACATACATAAATGCAATGACTAAATGACCCACCAGACACCAACGAAGTGCACTTTCACGTTCCTTGAGAACGATTTCTTGAAACTCTCCGCCAGGCTCATCGGATTCAAATTTTTCACCCTGACGACTTTCTAATCTCTTCCAATTTTGTAGTGTTTAGTTTTGATTCATCACGACCGGCAGTTGTCTCAGACTTCTTCTGTTCACGTTTCAAACTACGAAAGAAATTCAGAAGACTACAGCGAGTGTTAGATCCCTGCGATGTGGTTTTTATAGGATCGTCGCTCTCAGGGTCCGCGTATAATTCATATGCACTGTCCAGTAGTAAGTGGGTGAAAAGATCAAAATTTTACACACGATCCACGTACAATGGTATTTGTTCTTCGTTGCCTTTGTGAATAAGACCGACCTATGAGAGGTTAAACAGAAGAATTAAACATCGGTTTTGCCATGTCAAAACATAGGCACCGGAATATACCTTACGAATCATCCCGGCGAGGGCACGGATTTGATAGGCGCCTCGGGAGAACCCTGCATTGAGATAATAAGACTCGGACGTAGGCCAGAATCGACTAATTGTCACCAAACAAATATATAATGTCGCCTTCCTCGTAGTTAGCTGCCAGCCAGCGATATGCGCCCATCACGATTTTTTCGAAGTTCCTAACAAGTAATTGATTTGACTGCAGGACTCGACATGGTATAAAAGATTCTCATACCAGGCAATCCAAATATCAATCGTGTGGTCAACGACTTGCTTCCAGTACTTGAGTGATTTCCACGATGGCTTAGCGAATGTTCCAATCCCGCTATTATCGTAGGTAAGCTGTCCGTCATACTTGCGTATCTGGCTGTGTATCTCGATAACATGTGTGTTCTGAAATTAGAAAATCAGAGTCAAATGCCGCCGAACCACATAAGAGTTACTTACACGTGAACCAAATTGATTGGACGTGCCGTCAATACATACGACAAGTTTCCTCCTTTTCTTCCCATCGCGCTCCTTCAAACAATCACAACGCTCCTTTTGGTCGGGTCCTGCGTCGGTTGCGCTATTCACGATACAGGAGACATCATTAACGATCGTGAAGGATGAGAGAATCACACACTTTGACTGTTTGGGTTCTGCTATGACAGGTAAAAACCAAGGACAAAACCCAGATGTGCCAGTCCTTAGGTGTTCGTAAGGGACTGGATGGACTTGAGTTGGAGAAGCAAACGAGGACAAGGAATGCACACCTACTATATGATGAACACACGTGGAGTAGACGTCAGCCGATGCTTGCTCTATGTACATGCCATTCTGTATTCACTAGTGTAAAAACCTGTTGCATTGCAACATTGAGTTATAAACATCATCTGTATACATACCTTGTTGCAACAGAAAATGAATGGACACATTACTCTATCTGTCTACAGACCAAGTCCAATTTAAAGACCAATCTCAACCTACAGACCAATTCCAATTGCCTCTCCAACTATAAAGTAAAGACCTATTGCATTGCAACATTAACTAAAGCAGACATAGTTAAATATTCCTCACCAATGTCCCTATCCTATCCTTGTCCCTGCCCATCCCTGTCCCCATCCCTAGTGTAAAAACCTGTTGCATTGCAACATCAAATCATAAGACATCATCTGTGAAAGTATACATAAGTTGTTGCAACAGAAAATAAAAGGAAATAGTACTCTATCTATCTACAGACCAAGTCAAATTCACAGACCAATGCCAACCCACAGATTAATTGTAATTGGCTCTCCAGCTATAAAGTACAGACCTTTGCAACATTCCTCATCAATGTCCCTGTCCTATCCCTGTCCCTGCCCTATCCTTGTCCCTGTCCCCATCCCCAGTGTAAAAACCCATTGCATTGCAACATGGAATAATGGGACATCATCTGTGAAAGTATACATAGGTTGTTGCAACATAAAATAAAAGGAAATAGTACTCTATCTATCTATGGACCCAGTCCAATCTACAGACCAATTCCAATTGCCTCTCCAGCTGTAAAGTATAGACCTGTTGTGTTGCTGTTGGAAATACCAATGGTAACTGTTCAGCTTCACTATACTCATCACATACACATCCTCTTTACGTCCTTACTGACGCACATTCTACTACTTACTAAACTCACTACCACATTCTAGACCCACTTACATCACTACAACCACATTTGTGTAGCACGTACTACAACCCCACTCACAACCCTGCATTTACACTCCACCTGAACTCAGTTCAGCACGCACTACTTATACTACACCCCCACTTTCTATAGCTATATGGCATTATACAAAATGTCATACTGTGTCTCTCCACTCTGTGCCCTAGTGCGCACCACTTACCATCACACCCTCACCACCGTCTACACCATTTGCTCCCTTCTCTTTTTAGTTGGCTCATACCTGCGTTCACAGTTGCAACATTGACTGAATAAGACATAATCAAATATTTATCTGTATGATTATACATAAGTTGCAACAGACCTTGTGAATGTCCCTGTCCTGTCCCCATCCCTGTTGATTATCACTGGCTATCAGCCATGAAAACCCATAGCCATAGCCACAGCCATACTCATATCCATACCCATACCCAGGCATACCCATTGGCAAAGCCTGTGCAGGTGCACTGTGCTGACAATGATCAGTACTCATACATGTCCTTGTTCATCAACCCAGGAACACTGGACCTATGTGTAAGGAAAGTAAAAGAGAAAATACTGCCAAAGCATTTAAGTGTAGATGGATAAAAATAGAATAAAGACCAACATGATTGTAGAGCCAAAGTACCCAGCCTACTTGCAAGCACAATGATACTCATGAATACAGTAGCATGATTCAATACAGAAAAGACATAGCCTGAACATTCTGCCCAACATGTTATTGTTTAAAAAGATAGTATCAACAGAACTCACAAAGATATGCAAAATGTCAAGATAGAGTAAACACCTGTTGGATTGAAATATCAACTAATAAGACATGATCACAGTTGAAGATATATGTAGCAACACAGAATAAAAGGAAACAATGATAGATAAGCAGAAGTAGATGAACAATAGACAGAAAGTTGAATATAATTGATAGTTCTGTTGTAGGGAAGTTGAGGATGAATGAAAGAAAGGAAAAATGTGGCATGTGGTGCAGCGGTGGCAGCACTGTTCGTACTGTGGTGGTACAGGCAGCAAAGGGCCACGCATGGGGGGAGACCTCAGATGTGGGTGGAGACCCCACATGCAGGTGGGGTAGGACACCTTGCATGGGTGGTATGGGACCACATATGGGTGGTAGGAGACCGCACATGTGCAGGTGGTAGGGGACTGTGTGTGCAGGCAGTAGGAGACCACATGTGTGGGTGGTAAGAGACCCCATGGATGCAGGTGGTAGGGACTGTGCATGTGGGTGGTAGGAGAACACATGTGGGTCACATGGGACCACATGTGCAGTCAGTAGGGGACCACATGTGGGTGGGGTAGGACACCATGTGCAGGTGGTAGGGACTGTGCCCAGGGTAGGACACCATGCACACAGGTGGTAAGACACCATGTGCAGGTGGGATAGGAGACCACATGCAGGTGGTAGGGACTGCATGTGCAGGTGGTAGGAGAATGCATGTGGGTTGTATGGGACCATGTGTGCAGTCAGTTGGGGACCACATGTGGGTGGGGTAGGACACCATGCACAGGTGGTAGGGACCATGCCACCACTGCCATGACATGTGTGGCCTCCTGCACTGTACTGTTGCCAGCTGGCACCTCAGCCATGCAGTGCCTGTCAGGTGTGCTGCAGTGGGGGTGTGGTACTGGGCCACATGCAGCATGCTGTTCAGATGGTGGCCATGTGGGCAGGTAGGGGGCCATGCACTGTTGTGGCAGTGGTGTGGGCGCATGGGTGGGCACAGGAGGATGGACATACCAATTTCCTGCATCATCTTCAGTGGATGCAGGTGCAGGTACAGTGGCTGCATTGGTGGCAGGGAGCATGTGTGGCTGCAGGGCCATATAGTCTGTTGAGATAGTATGGTCAGCTCCAGTATGCAATTTGCTTTTTGTTATGATAAAGAGATAGATGCAGCCAGTCTATGCAGCACATGGTGGTGGTGAATAGCCAACACATACAGCATAGTGACAATTGTTGAGCAGCCAGCACATACAGCACATGGCAGTGGTGAGCAGCCAATATGCATGTAGTGTGGGGGTAGAAGCTCAGGTGTGATGAGCAGCCAGGATGTGCAGCATGGGGGCAGTGAGGAACAGTGCGAAAAGCCAGGATGTGTGCACTGGCACACTGGGTGTGGTGTGCCACACTCATGCCATGCTGCTGTGCACAGTGTGCCACACCAGGGGAGGACAGTCTTAGCAGCAGCACTTCAAACTCGAAAGAACCATGTGTTGGCCTTGTTACACTCAGTTTTTCCCTAATATGGGACTACTTACAAACTGACCTCCCCTAATAATATAGACTAGTATAAAAACCTGTTGTGTTGCAACATGGAGTAATAGGACATCATCTGAGAAAGTATACATAGGTTGTTGCAACAGAACCCATTTACAGACCAATCCCAGTTCACAAACCAACTCCAATTTCCAAACCAATACACCAATCCCAATCACCTCCCCATCTGTCCTTCCACCATGAACCCTGTGCCTTCACCTAGGAAGTGTCAGGCTTCATTATTTGGAGTGTTTAGCCTTTTATTTCTTTTCATTTTCTTTTATGTTTCTTTTGTTGATCTGATAAGATTAGATCTCACTTTCATCTTATCTCATCTAATCCTTATCAGATCTCACTTACTGTCACTACATTCTAGACTATGAGGTCATAGCATGCGCCTTTGGCATGTTCCCATACTTACTGCGGTATTGTACTGTAGCGGTCTGCCCTAGAGTAGTGGCGCTGGTCTGTGCGCCTTCTCATAGAGTATATAGATAGCTGTAGTATAGTGAATAAACTCCAGCTAGTTATGGCTGGATTTCCTCTTCTTTTGAGTGATCATTAGTTGAGTGCGCCCAGTCTCCCGCTGATATGAACTGTGTCGGGCTGAGAGGGGAAAGTAACCACAACCACAGCAATTGCTGGAGGGTGCGAGCCATAAAGTTCCCTAGATGTTACAAGGCACTTGCTTTGGCACCTCACAACATGTTTTTTTTCTTTCCTTTTTTCTTTTTCTTTTCTCTATCTTACTTACTAGTAAAGTGTAGTATTATTACTACAAGTGTGAGCTTAGCTCCACTTTACTTAGTAAGGACTTATCCTTTTCTTTTCTCTTTTATAGTACTTAAGTAATTACATACTTAAGTGTGAGCATAGCTCCAAGTACTATATTAAGACTTATCTTTTTCTCTTTGTTTTTCTTTTATTTATTATAACATTTACTTGCTAAGGACTATTACTATACAATTAGCAAGGACTCTCTTTTCTCGTCCTTATTTACCTTTGTTTATCTCATGTTCATTTCGCGCTTGTGGCTGAGCCACTTATACCATATGGATGCATACTTACTGCGCAAAACTGCGCAACGTTACTATAGTTAGATCTCCAGTTTAGTATAAATAGTTGACAGACTGGCGGTCTTAAACCCCAGTCTTGTCAACTTTGCAATCTAGGGAATCTTCCTTATACTGCACTTGATCTAAGCTCGTCAATCACTCGCTTCACTCTCTCTGAATTAAGTCAAGAACTCTAAAGTCACTAAAACGTCACTAGATCTCTTGCACTCATCATCCTGGATCTTCATATCATTATTGAAGGAATTGTCCTCATAACCATATCGTTAATCCCATTCTTCATCGTCATCAAGAAGCTCTATTACGTTCATCAAAGCCAATATTCCTAACCTTAGTTACCAGGAGTAATATTCTAGACCTTCCCTAAGACCGTCCAATAGGCCGCTCTTAGCAGCTCCCAGTAAGTCCTCTAATGGAGGCAGGGATAAGTTAGGAGTCTGTAGTCCTGTGCTACAGGCATCACCATAGGCTTGATGATCCTGACATGCTGGCCACATATGACCTGAACATTCAACAGCAGAGAGTCAAAGGAAGGTGATAAAATCAGGAGCTATTGGGTATTCAACAGCTGCTCCATTATCAAGTTTATGTGATGATCAATCATGGATGCTTTTATGGCATTGGCACAGCATAGTAAGTGATTTACTGCATGTGCTAATTGTGCAAATCCTGATCATTCAACAGTGGAATGTCAAAGCAAGATCATAGAATTAGGTGTTATCACTGATCTTCAACAATAGCTTCATGACATAGATTTGAATGTATGGAAATCATCTGTAGATGCTTTCACAGCATTGGTACAGTATGGTGTGTCATTTAGATCTTGTTTGATGCATCCAAATCTCACCACTGGGTAGATGAATGTCAAAGCAGGATACTCAAACTTGGGGTTCTTCATTCTCTGCAATGGTTGATTGAAAATGAGTCAGCTGAAGTGCAGAAGTCATGCACAGATGCAATGTTGAAGCTGGTGCAGTACAGTATGCTTATCCAAATCACCAATTGGCAGTTGAATTGAAATACTGATGAATCTGTAGATGACTGTTGATGCCAGATGTTGGAGTTGGGATATACACTCTAGATGGACATGACATGGATAGTTACTCAGGCTGGCAGTGGTGGTTGGTTGGCATATACTTTGTTATTGGTGGGGACTCCTAGTATTGTGTGCAAGCATGCTATTAAGGTAATCTCTCATACCAGGATGAGTTTGCAAAATACAGTTCCAAGGGATGTCTTAATGCTGTATGCTCATATCTATTGAGCACAGGCCATGTGCGTGAGTGGAACTGAAATAGTTCTTATTATTCATGGGAAGATTCTACATACTACTTATAGTAACTCTAGTAGTGCACAGACCATGAAGATATGTATGAGATGAAGTGTGTATAGTATGTGTGCATCTGTGTGTGTGTGTGTGTGTGTGTGTGTGTACAGTATGTAGACGAAAAAGAAAGTGTGTGTATACATAAGCTGAAATCATCAACAATATCAGCCAAATCTGAGAAATATCAGTAATGCCTCACAGAAAATGTCATCTGGACCCAGATCATCATGCCTTATTGATGCATCTGTCATACTACATAGCCATCATTTCATGCAGATGTTATCACAATAAAGCAGACTGAAGATTGTGTATCATGCTATCATATATCAGACTATTATGAATCTACTGGTTACATAATGTCTTCAGCAAATCCTTTCTGGATGAAACTAATACTTCATAATGCTAGAAAACACGTTTGAGAAATCATAAGAGGTTGAGGTTGTCATCAGAGTTAAAGGTACACTTCACTATGGTGCCATTGGCTGGGCGACTGCTGATGAAGTCTGAGCTGGGTTGCTGGTGCAGTGATGTCCTTGCATGTGCACTTGCTGCTGGTATTTTTCCTTGGACACAGCCTCAAGGGACTGGTCATTCATCTTGTCAGAATTGGAGGTCAGGTGTGTGAAGTTCTATTCAAGCAGTGCAAAGCTGAACTTCACTAGCAATGCTGTTACAAGGCACTTGCTTTGGCACCTCGTAACGTGTTTTCTTTTTTTCTTTTTTCTTTTATCTTACTTACTAGTAAAAGTGTAGTATCATTACTACAAGTGTGAGCTTAGCTCCACTTTACTTAGTAAGGACTCATATTTCTTTTTCTCTTTTATAGTACTTAAGTATCTACATACTTAAGTGTGAGCTTAGCTCCAAGTACTATATTAGACTTATCTTTTTCTCTCTTTTATTTATTATAACATTTACTTGCTAAGGACTATTACTATACAATTAGCAAGGACTCCTTTTTCTCACTCTTATTTACCTTTGTTTATCTCAAGTTCATTTCACGCTTGTGGCTGAGCCACTTATATCACATGGACGTGTACTTACTGTGCATTACTGCGCACTATCGTTTACTTACTGCACAATACTGCGCAACTTTACTATAGTTAGATCGCTAGTTTTGTATAAATAGTTGACAGACTGGCGGTCTTAAACCCCAGTCTTGTCAACTTCGCAATCTAGGGATTCTCCTAATACTGCACTTGACCTAAGCTCGTTACAACCTCGCTTTACTCTCTCAAGAACTAAGTCTAAGAACTCTAAGTCACTAAACGTCACTAAGACATCTTACACTCGTCACTCTGGATCCTCGTATCGTTATTGGTGGAATCATCCTCATAACTATATCGCTTATCCCACTCTTCATCGTCATCAGGAACCTCTATTATGTTCATCAAGCTCAGATCCTATGAGACCGGAGTCTGCATATATCCCTAAAAGGGAGACTGGGTGCACTCAACTAATAGTTCACACTAAAAGGAGAGGATATCCAGCCATAACTAGCTGGAGTCTATTCGCTATACTAGCAGACCCTATATACTCTAAGGAACGGCGCACGGACCAGGCGCAGTAATCTAGGGCAGGACTATGTAAAGTAAAGCGCAGTAAGCTATGGTACCATGCAACTACCTCATGGTATGACCTCATAGTCTAGAACGTAGCGACTGTAAGTGAGATCTGATAAGGATTAGATAAGATAGAAGAATGAGATAAGATCTAATCTAATCAGATCATCAAAAGAAACATAAAAGAAATGAAAATGAATAAAGTGCTAAATGCTTCAAAATATGAAGCCTGACAGATCCAAACCTTGGTTACCAGGAGTAACATTATAGATCTTCCCTAAGACCATCCAATAGGCTGCTCTTAGCAAATGCTGTGTGAGTGATGTGTGTGGGCAGCTTTGTTCTTATTGTTGGTGTTCTGCTGCCCAACATCCTCAAGTATGGCCTCAACCTTGGGGAATTCATGCACAACACCCTACCATTTCTTGACTTTTTGCAGCTTTAACACAGACCTGCAGTGAGAGAAGAACAGTGAACATGATTTGGAACAGTCTCAATGAGCTCAACTGGCCATGGTAGAAGACTCTGGTGTAGCTGCTGGGTCACATATCCCCACCCTTCTGATGTACCTCAGCCTGAGACTCTTAGAGTTTCTCAAACATGTTTTCCCTCACCATAAATTATCAATTTCATTTGGCAAGGACTTATTTAAGAAGTTATGTGACCAGTGGGCTGCACTTGCACTCACTGTAGATCCACAATGGTCTTATATAGTTAGCTATGGTACATGAGAGCAGTATAATTGCAAGTTACACAATTGCATACCTTTTTCAGTCTACCCAGTTGTGATAATGCCTGCATAAAGTAGTGGCTATAGAGTGTATATCACAACTCCAACATCTAGCATCAACAGTCATCTACAGATTAATCAGTATTTCAAACAACTGCCAATTGGCAACTTGGATAAGTGTACTATTATGAACACAGGTCATATGTGGGAGTGGAACTAAGATAGTTCTTATTTTAGTATGGTAAGGCTACTACCTATATATAGTAAAGGGAGTAGTGCACAGACCAGAGAACTATGGACAGTTGAACTGTGTACTCATGTGTATGAAGGTGTGAGTGTGTGTACAGTAGATGGCCCAAAGAGGAAGTACATTAGTTAGCATATAGTCATCAACATACCATACTGCACCAGCTTCAGCACTGCATCTGTGCATGACTTTTGCACTTCAGCCAACTCATCTCTAAACAACAATTGAAGTGAATGAAGCACTCCAGACTTCAATATCCTGCTTTGACATTCATCTACCCTGCAGTGAGATTTGGATGTATCAATTGGGATCAAAGATGACACACCACACTGAGCCAATGCTGCAAATGCATTCACAGATGATCTCCATACATATGAATCTGTATCACAAAGCAAGCCCTGGAGATCAGCAATAGTGTCTGGATCTATGATCTTGCTTTGACACCCCACTATCAAATGGTCAGACTTCAGCCAATTAACAAAGGTAAGCTATTGCTTACCATGTTGTGGTATGCCACAAATGCATTCACAAATAAATGTCATACATCTGGATCTGTGTGATGAAGCAGCTGTGGAAGATCAGGAATGATGCCTGATTCTATTATCATGCCTCCATATTCCACTGTCGAATGGTTAGAACTCACCCAACTAGCATATAGGAGAACTTGCTTACCATGCTGTATCCATGCCACAAGTAGATCCACACACAAATGCCATACATACCAATCTGGATCATCAAGGAGTTGTTGAAGATCAGTAACAATGTCTGATTCTATTATTTTGCTTTGACATTCCACTGTTGAATGGTCAGACTTCACACCATTGGGATGCATATAAATTTGCTTACCATACTGTGCCATTGTCACAAATACATCTGTCAAAACAGGCATAGGGATGTGCACAGCAGATAGATTGCTGATAGATATGATAAGGCTTGAAGCCACATTGTTATTTGAGGGATTGGCCAAAGGACTAATGTCCTGAGGCACAACATCTGAAGAGAGATCAGAAAGAAGTGTACACAAAGGTAGCAGTACACAAAGAGACAGAACGACTCAGCAAGAGTAGAAGTGCTGAGGTAGTATGGCTAGGGAGTAGAGATGATATAGTAGAGAGGACTCAATATTGGAGAGGAGTCTGAATTATACAGAATTAAGAGATGTTCCAAAAGGGGAAAGGTAAGAGTCTAATAGTGATGAATGAGTTAATGCAAAAAATAACAGCTTAGACAGTATGTCCAGTGTTGTGGAATAGAAGCAAATTTCGACAACATCCACAGGTAACCATCTTGAATATGGCTTTCTATCATGAAACAGCTGTCAAAGTGCAGGAATAGCACCTGATTCCATTATCTGGTTCTATATTCCACTGTCAAATGGTCAGCTTCACCCAATTAGCACATGGAAGAGAATTGCTCACCATGCTTCACCAATGCTGTGAGCAGATCCAGACATGAGTGCCATACATACCACTCTATATTATGAAGCAGCTGTTGAAGATCAGCAATGATGCCTAATTCCATGACCTTGCTTTGGCATTCTGCTGTCAAATGGTCAGACTTCACATCATTCACACACATAAGGCTTTGTTTACCATGCTGTGCCAGTGCCACAAATGGATCCACAGATGACTGTTGTACATCCAGATCTGTATGAAGCAGCCATAGAAGATCAGCAACAATACCAATCTCTATCATCTTGCTCTCATATTCCACTGCACACCAAACCCTACAACCTTAGTGTGTTAATTTCTATGTATCTGAGTCTGGTGATTTGTTCGCCACCAATGAGTCTCAGACCATGCACTGACAATGACATTGTGCCAGCCTAGGTTCCTTGTTGGCAGGGGGCTGGTTGATGCACAAGTGATTGTTCCAGGCAACTTTGGCCTCATGGTAACTCATAATCCTGGAGAGGTGAAATGTGAGGGAGTACTTAGTGAGATGGTGGATAAAATTGTGAATTGCATTGTCAGCTAGTTTTTGCTAAGAGCGGCCTATTGGACGATCTTAGGGAAGGTCTATAATAGTACTCCTGGTAACCAGATTTTGGATATTGGCTTGATGAACGTAATAGAGATTCCGGATGACGATGAAGAGTGGGATTAACGATATAGTTATGAGGATGATTCCACCGATAACAATACGAGGATCCAGTTTGACTTAGTGTAAGATGTCTTGATAGCTTTTAGAGTTCTTAGACTTTTAAGAATGAAGCGAGTGGTTGATGAGCTTAGATCAAGCGCAATTATCAGGAGATTCCCTAGATTGCGAAGTTGACAAGACTGGGGTTTAAGACCGCCAGTCTGTTAACTACTTATACAAAACTGGAGATCTAACTATAGTAAGGTTACGCAGTAATGCGCAGTAAGTAAACGATTGTGCGCAGTAATGTGCAGTAAGTAACTGTTCATGTGATATAAGTGGCTCAGCCACAAGCGCGAAGTGAACAAGGTACAAACAAAGGTAAATAAAGGCGAGAAATGAGAGTCCTTGCTAATTGTATAGTAATAGTCCTTAGCAAGTAAATGTTATAATAAATAAAAGAAAGATAAAGGAAAAAGGATAAGTCTAATATAGTACCTGGAGCTATGCTCACACTTAAGTATGTAAATACTTAAGTACTATAAAAGAGAAAGAAAATGATAAGTCCTTACTAAGTAAAGTGGAGCTAAGCTCACACTTGTAGTAATAATACTACACTTTACTTGTAAGTAAGAGAAAGAAAGAAAGAAAGAGAAAAAAGAAATCGTTACGAGGTGCCAAAGCAAGTGCCTCGTAACAGTTTTGACAGTGCAATGCTGTGGTAATAATGACTGTCTTCTGCTGAGGTCAGCAATGGAGACTACTGCAAGATGCTTTCATACTAGCACTGCACAGGAACAACTGCTCACTGGCCACTCTGACCCCACAGCAAATGGCTTATACACACAAAATGATCACACTGCCCATTAGCCTTCAACCCTCTTGACCCATGTAGATATGGCACCTACCTTGCACATGCTGGCACTTGTTCCTTTGTACATCAATAATACAGACCTTTTCCTGAAATCTGTTACAGACTAGTGTGGCAGGGTGGCCAGCTATGAGTGTACTAGGTTGGGTAAGAGACTCAGGGCATAGCATGCATACTGAGAACCCAATGGGAAGACTGGATAAGCAGGGATTGTACACCAGAAAGTACAAGAGACTATGCTAGAGACTTTGTAGGTATGACAGCCCCTTTATATAGTATACAACCTTGAGTGCTAGAAGATTCTATCAAGGTAAATATAGTACAAGACTGCAGAAAGGAATGTTCCAGGATACTGCACAATGGTTTGTAAAATAGAAGAACTGCTGCAGTGTAGTAAGCTAGTAAATGTAAGCAAAGGAAAAGAAAATCGTAACACAATCCCTTCTGCCGACTCAGCTCCGCAAGTAGCCGAAGGTTCACTGATTAAACAGAAGAACAACAAAGATAGGATTCGGATTCAGATCGTGCATTGTGGGATATTCGCCAAGTAATCGGTACATGTATGGATCCGTGGAGGATCAGGATAGACGGAGAGTGAATGATACGTCCAGGAAAGGACGTTCAGCTGCGGGCGATATTCAATAGCGATCGCGTCAAATGGGCGTAGGGGAGGGTCAGCGGTCGGCGTGCCGCTCTCCACCCCTTCAACGATATGCAGAACCTGTCAAACTCACCTGTCTTCCCCCCTATATCAGCAAAATCTCTTGCCAATGATGGGGTATACACCTTGACAATGCTCCCCTTTGAATTGCCTCTTTTTCAAGTGCTACTTACACTTACTTTTCCGATGCCTGGTGTTTAGACGCCTGGTATGACTACTTTTTCGGGTAGTGCTGCAGTTGCTACGGCCGGGCATCTGTACCCTGGTAGGTTGCTAATGCCGTGGACTGCCCGGATATGGCGCTTCTGGTCGCTGGCACACACAAACCTCTTGCATGACTCGGCCGTGTACTCGATTATTCCCATTCCTCACGCCTTGCTACGTGTCGCTTTGCTGGGCGTTTCCCTTCCGGCTCCTTTGGCATCCTCGTTGCCGGGCCAGGTTCTTGACTTAGACCCCGAATAATGTCCTAGGTGCCAAGCTAGACGGTCCAGCTGGCTGATCCTCGATTCTGTGGTTTGAGTTGTTTGGACATCGCCTTCAATCTGCTGGCTCTCCCTCTCTTGGGTATGTTATCCCCATCAGCGTATGATAGATTTGCCTCTCTGCAGGAGTGGTAAACATTGTGGGTGTGCTGGTTGCGATGGGGGAGGCGCGCGCGATGGGGAAGTCCTGGTAGCGTGGGCAACGTGGGTGTCCGGAGCGATCGGGGCGACGGGGGCGCTAAGGTCCACGTCCAGGTAGTCATGGATGTACTGTATATTGAGTCAAGGCCACGAATTCAAAAGATACATATGCACAGGAGCATTGTACGGTAGTGCTGGTGCTAGGTTTGGGTGTTCCCAGTCCGAGTCTGTCTTCGAAACCGAACCCAAGGGTGACGGCGAGAATAGTCCAGTTTATTACATAAACATCGATAAGATTGACATGACATGGCTTTCAGGTCCCGCATCGCTTCCTGATTATTTGTGTCTACTTTGGACGACACCGCCGCTGCTTCATCCTAGGGCAGGTGATCATACCTATGGGCAAGTCAAAGGTTACTCGGAGAATGACAGGTCGCATTGCCTTTACAGTAATCTAGTCGCCGTAGAAATCTAGCTTCAGCAAGCAAGCTGAGAAAATATCATTGTATCTGATTGTTTACTCTTGCCTCGAGTTTCCCTCACCTCTCTGGGCCATGTCGATGGACCTTAATAAACATGAAGCGCTTTGACGTTGTCATCTAACAGTATCTCAGCACCTTCAGTTTGCGGCATCCCCCCGACTCGAAGCCGTCGCAATGCCAGCGCTCGAAAGAATTCAGCCGATCGTAATCATCCTGCGAGAATCCGTCCTTTCACATCTTGCATTGTTGTCCTCATATGGTCTACAGCCCCACCTCCCAAGAAAGAGCCTACTGTGGCCATTGCTCTTTACGTAGTGAGTACGTCCACCACACTAAACGTCACAAGGGAAGTACAACATTTATTTGTCCAAAGGCCTTGGGGACATATGAACCGATCAAGTGGTCCTGCCTGAAGGAGACCAGAGTCCCGAAATAACTCGCGAGGCTGTTGCCATATACAAGACCCAGTCTTCACCGATAAAACCAATGCCTCCGCGGTTCTGGCGAATAGCTGCGTTGTATGCATGGCTTCCTAACAGTGGATTTGAGGCGTGCAAAGCTCTCACCTTTCCTACCAGAGTCTAAGGAGAGATCGTCAACCAGGGTTCTGTGTAGATAGTACTAAGTACTAAGTACTCTACCTCGGTAACGTCTTTTCTGCGTCATAACAGCCAAGGAGTTAGATCACCTTGTGGGGATTTATATTTATCACTTGTGTGCAGGGTGCGAGAACGGCCGATGGTTTCAGTGTCGCCGTAACCCAGAGCTCCCCCAGTCTCCGTACCTGACTTCAGCTGAATACAAACTCTGCGTTTGGGAGAGCTGGCCGGTGCTGGCCCCTCAATTTCGGCCTCCAGGACAACTACGCGAACTTCAAGTTCCTGCGCATGATGTGACGTCTCTGGACGAATGAAACATGTAAATTATGCAATCAGATTGGACACTATTACGGATGTATTGCGTGTATATCTCAGACAGTTTCTCAGAGACTCAGATTCGGACTAACTTGGATTCGAGCGTCAAAGACTATAAAGTTAATGGAGTGCTGTGGTATGCTGAAATCACTAGCACGACGTAAGCGACCAATCGCCTGCCGTTTGTAAGCCATCAATCATTGTGTACATAAGCTTACAACGCTGTGCCATGGCGCCAGTAGAACTCTCCAGTCAAGCTTATAACGAGATACTCTTGCAGGAGACATGTCCTTCATTCGCGCATCTGTTATTGCACGCTCTGCTGTGAGTACCTACATATCCCTTTTTCTTCCAAAGCACAGTTGTGACAGTGCGACGCCCTTTTCTGTTCAGGTTCGTCGGTACTCCACGGAAGCTACCAAAAAGTCGTCCAATCTCCCCTTGTACTTCCTTGGCGCCGGCACCGTAGGCCTTGCTAGCTACCTCTACTTCAACGGACTGCCAACCCCTGCCCTACAGAAGATGCAGAAGAAGAGTCCTCTCAACCAGCAGGAGTTCGTAGATTTCAAGCTCAAGGGGGTCACGCCTTACAACCACAACACGGCCACGTGAGTCTCCCGCCGACTTTTCAGCGCGCGTAGCTGCTAAATGATGTGCGCAGCTTCGTCTTTGAGCTGCCAGATAACGAGGCGTCGCTCCTACCTGTCGCTTCGTGCATTCTTGTGCGTTCTCCAGACCTGAAGGACGCGAGTGGCAAACCTGTTATCCGCGCTTACACACCCATCTCGCCCTCGGATGCCCCTGGTGAACTTGTGTTGCTCATTAAGAAATATGAAACCGGCGTCGCGTCAAAACATATCCATGAGATGAAGGTGGGAGACACCTTGGGAATCAAGGGACCCATGCCCAAATTCACGTATAAAGGTGCGTGTCTGCCGCCCCTGATGGAAGACTTCGAATGTTGTAGACTGATTGTGGATGGTTTAGTGAACGAGTTCGATGAGGTTGCATTAATCGGCGGCGGTAGTGGCATGTGTGTCATCTCTACACTTGACTACTCGT
Organism: Albatrellus ellisii; assembly: GCA_003314395.1. NCBI lineage: Eukaryota > Fungi > Basidiomycota > Agaricomycetes > Russulales > Albatrellaceae > Albatrellus > Albatrellus ellisii. The sequence goes on from QLPN01014347.1 coordinate 31,060, forward strand.
GTTCCTGACTCGCTGGTTGATTGGTTTTCAGCACACCATTATATCAGATCCTCAGGCATGCGCTCTCCGACCCGTCGAACAAGACCAAGTTCAAGCTCATATACGCCAATATTACTGAGGAGGACATTCTCCTGCGCCACGAGTTCGACGCGTTGAGGGAGAAGCACCCCGAGCACCTCGACGTCGTCTATACGCTTGACCAACCAGGGAAGAATTGGACGGGTGCGTAACTGCAGTATGCTCGAAAAACACTGCTAATGTCTGGCTCACTTGCAGGACCCAAGGGCTACATCACCAAGGACCTCATCCAGCGGCACGTCGCACCCCCGTCCAACAAAGTGAAGATCTTCGTCTGTGGTATGTCTGTTCTTACCTGTATTATTTTTAAACATAGTCCTGACTTGAAGCGTCCAGGGCCTCCTGGGCAAGTGGCTGCGATTGCAGGAAATAAAGACAAGCAGAACCAGGGCGAGTTGGCCGGCATTCTACGGGAGCTGAAGTATGATCCCGAACAAGTCTTCAAGTTCTAGTCGGCTCGCTGCTTGAGCATAGAAGTCAACAGATAGGAATCATCTGTTATATGTTATCGTGATGATATAGTATCATTTACAATTGTCAAACCAGAATAAATGCCATGCTTACCTGAGTGTGAACGTCGGTGCCTGAGGTTTTTATATATAACATCTTGAGTAGAGATGGAACACTACGCATCCTTATGCAAACACAGATGCGTTGACAAGGACAATACTTTTGGGAGGCCATGCAATTCGTCTAGTAAGGGAAGGCGCTAGCGTCTTTGCCTACACGGCAGGATCTCGAGAGAACTGGTACTATGGGGACTCCAGATTCGAAGGGACAAGAAATATTGTTCAACCACCACAAGAAATCCTAGGCGTACAAGGTTCGATAATCTGATATACCGTTCACGACCTCCTTGTCTACTTAGTACAGTAGTAATCATTAGGTCCAGGGTGAGACCCTAGTTCGGTGACGAAGGTTAACTGTCCCTGAC
>QLPN01014392.1:0-10418 GCA_003314395.1 Albatrellus ellisii
TGTGTGAACAGAGTAATCCTAAAGTACAAGGATACCTAAATATGTGTAGGACATGTGTCATCTGGAGTATGAGTGGTGTGGGAGTGAGAGTAGAGTCCCACCAGGGTTGTGAAGAGAAGGGAGTGTGTCATGTGTATGTAAATATGTGTAATGATGAAGGGGAAGTAGAAGCTGAATGAAAATGAGGAGTGGGAGTTGCATTAATGATGTACAGTGAAAGTTCAACAATTATAAGTGTAGTATTAACTACAGCTGTGAGCTTAGCTCCTACTTATAGTAAGGACTTGCCTCACCTCATCTTTATTTACTTTTGTTTATCCCAACAAAGGCAGGTCATGTGTGTGAGGAGGATACAACTGTTCCTTATCTATTATGATCATATCTACAGTCTACTTATAGTAGTCTATGTAATGCATGGACCAAGTCTTGTGAACACGGAGAATGTGTGTGTGTACTTATGTAGAAGTATATGTGCATGTATAGTACTCGATGACAAAAAAGGAAGGGGACACATAGTCAGCATCATATGAATGTCAACACCCCCCATGCTATGCATGCACATGCTTCAGGATAAACCAAGACCAAGACAATGAGTAGAAAATGATGGAGGAGAAAGGGGTTTAGTTAATATATCTGCAGTGACAAGGGAAGAGGGAAGGCAATGGACTGAGATTGACCCATAAGAGATACATTCACATATGTAGTGATGATGGATGTTGATGTGTTTTGTACCTCGCATGATCACAGGATTGGTGGCAATGTCTATGGAACCCTTGTTATCACCATAAAGTAAGAGAGAAGAGGCAAAGGGGAAGCCAATTTCTTTGAACAGTGATTGAAGCTACATTCCTTCTGCCGCAGCTTGGGACAGTGACATATACTCAGCTTTTGTGGAGGAAAGTGACATGGTGTGTTGTTTCCTGGAGGACCAAGTGATAGCTCCTCCTCCAAGGAGAAAGGCATGGGCACCAATTGATTTGCAATCATCCCTATCTGCTGCCCAGTCAGAATCTGAATACCCCACAACCCTATTGTCATCACCTCCCCCATAGTGTAGGCAAAGATTGTTGGAAATATTGACGGTAACTGTTCAGCTTCACTATACTCTTCACTACACGTCCTCTTTACATCCTTACTGATGCACATTCTACTTTCTTACTTAACTCACTACCATGTTCTAGACTGTTCTAGACCCACTTACACCACTACAACCCATGTTTGTGTGGCACGTACTACAACCCCACTTACAACCCCGCATTTACACTCTGCCTGAACTCGATTCAGAGTGCACTACATATACTACACCCCCCACTTTCTGTAGATACATGGCAAAAATACACAGAATGTCATACCACGTCTCCCCACTCTGCGCCTTAGTGTGCACCACTTACCACTATGCCCTCACTACCTGCTTCTTCCTCTTTCTTGTTGGCTCATACCTGCACTCACAAAGATCAACTGTCCCCCACAGATATCATGAGACATGTTTAGCAGAAGAAAGGTGTGTAGGGGATGGATTGGTGAGGAACTGTGAAAGCTTCATCATGGAGAATGAGATGTCAGGCCTGGATACAATGGTGGCATACAAGAAGGAGCCAATAAGTTGCTGGTAGTTGGATTTAAAGGATGGTGATGTGATATAGGAGGACTCAGCCTTGACGAGCATAATACCTGGAGGCAGTGGTATTGTCATGGCATTGTGGTCAGTCAACTGGAAATGATCCAGCATATCTCCTATGTATGCCTTCTGGTCAATGATAAGGGTATGATTGGGATGGTCACAAGTGACATGCAAACTGAGATACAACTTGATTTCCCCAAGATCTGTCATCTGAAAGAGTGACTGTAGCATCATCTTGCATTCTTTGACCTCTCTCAAGGATCCTCCTAATATAGGACAATGATCAGTGGTTTGGATGAAGAGGTGGAGACATATATCCCTGAGTCAGAAAGTGTGCAGGTGAAGGAATGATCAAGGAGTGTGCTATTCATTTTGTGGTGCCACTGTCTTGATGCTTGTTTTAGACCATGGATTGCTTGTGACAGATGGCAAACTTTTCCTTCTGTTCCAGGAGTGACAAAACCTTGTGGCTGTTCCATGTAGATCTCTTCATCTAGATCCCCATTGAGGAATGCTGTTTTGATGTCCATGGAGTGGATTTCCCAGTCTTCAATGGCCACCATAGCTAGAAGGGAGTGAAGGGGTTTGAAATGTGCTACTAGAGAGAATGTCTCAGTATAGTCAATGCTGTGTATTTGGGTGTACCCCTTTGCCATGAGCCTTGCCTTGTACCAACCATCAGCCTTCTGTTTAAAGACCCACTTATTCCCTGCAAGATCACAACCAGGAGGAAGATCAACGAGATCTCATGTGTGGAGGTCATGGAGAGACTGTAGCTCCTCCTTGCATGCAGAGTCCCAGAGGTCTGCATCTGGACTTGTGTGGGCTTGGTTGAGCATGAGAGGGTCACAGGAAATGGCATGGGAAAGGAGAGCTGCAATTGAGGGGCCACTCTGAGGTGTGGCAAAGATGTCATCAGTGTCATCTGACCCCCCCTCACTGAGGATGTTGACAAAAGCTTGAGGGCCATAGGAGCTCTCTGTGAAGTGAGCTGGACAATGACCTATGTGCTGGGAGTGATGCAGTGTGGTGGGAGCAGGTGTGTCAATGTCAGCAGAGGGTGCATGAGGCTGACCAGCAGGTGAATGATGCCTGTGAGATGCAGGAGGGGCATCAGTGGGGCTGTCATCCAGGTGCACAGTACACCAGGCATGAATGCACAGGGGAGGAGTGACAGGAGGAGCAGGCTGAGGAAGTGGTGGATCCAGGATGGGCAACTCAACAACAGGCATCTCCTTGATGTCCACAGGGGGAGTGACAATGCTAGGGACAATACCAGGACCTTCACCATTGTCATCCTGGCCATCATTGCTGCTGTCAGCCTGACTGTCATTGCTACTACCATCTGAGGAGCAGCTGTCATTGGAATTGAGTGTGGGACCAGTCAAATACACAGGAGGAAAAACATCTAGCATGGTGGGTGACTGGGCAGCATCCAGCACAAGGAACATGGATTCCTTGAAGACAACATTGTGACTCACAACCATGCAGCAGGTAGGAGCATCCCAGAAGATCCATCCCCTTCATCCTGGCCTCATAGCCCATGAAGGTGAGTGGCCATGCACATGTTCCAAGTTTTGGCCTTTGATGGTCAGGAACTTTAACCCAGGCCTTACATCCAAACACACAGAGGTGCAAAATGTCCAACAGATAAGTTGAGGGCAACCACCACGATGCCAGTGTATGCCAGTCAAGGTGATGAGTGGGAGATAAATTGTATGTATGCACCACCATCCTAACAGCAAACTCCCAGAAACCTGGAGACAAACCAGCCCAGTGAAGTAGTGACAGCACATGATTGAGAATTGACCAATTCCAATGTTCTGCATGACTGTTTTGTTGTGGAGAATAGGGAACAGTGCAATGGTGAGCAATGCCTCATTCTGCCAGCTGGCCCTCTACCCTAGCATTGATATACTCTCCTCCTCTGTTGGATCTCAAGGTGTGGGGCCATCACCCAAACAAATTGTGGACACATGCTAAGTAGTGGTCCAGCACATTGGATAGTTGGTCCTTTTGATGGAGGGGATAAACCACCCCAAAGCCAGAGTAGTCATCTAGGAAAGTGGCAAAGTAGGTGTTTCCTGAGTTGAGAGATGCTGTGCTGACAGGTCTGATGAGATCACTATGGATCAAGCCAAGCACTTCAGTGGCATGCATACATGATAAACAAAAGGGAGCATGAGGTAGCTTCCCTTGCAGACAACCAGAGCAAGGGGATGGAGAACCATGGGCACTAGGAATGGTAAAACTGCTTAACTGTGTATTCTTGATCCTTTTGACAAGTTCTGACAGGTGTCCTAGTTGCTCATGCCATAGACATCTGGTTGGAGTAGCAATGGTATGTATTGCAGTGGCCACCTGTAGAGAGACCCAGTATGTTCCATTCCTCAGGGTTCCAACACTGAACATCCAGTTGTCTTTGACAATGGTACAGGTCCCTCTTTCATAGATGATTTAGAAGCCAAGTTGATCTAGTTTGCTAATGGATAGGAATTGTCCAGAGGTGCTGGGTACATGGAGAACATGGAATAGAGAGACAGATAGTGTTTGTCCATCTGGTAGGGTATATGAGTGGGCACAAGAGCCTGAGCCAAGGCATATGATAGTGGACCCATTCCCAACAGTGACACTTTGTAGTGGAGTTGAGACATAGTCTTCAAGGTCATCTTTGTGAGGTGTGATGTGGTTGGTGCAGCCAGAGTCCAGCATCCAAAGGCTGGACTCTCCCAAGTAGTAGCATGTGTTGAATACTGAGGATGAAGAAGACATGGCATGTACACTAGCAGTCCCAGTTCTGCCTCTGCCAGCTGAATCCTTTTCTTTTTGTTTCTCCAGATGCAACTTTACATCCTCCGGCATCCCATGCAACATCCAACAACTTTCTATGGTGTGGTCCTTTCTTTTGCAGTGAGTGCAGAACATTCTGTTGCATCAACTCATTGTTTGAGGAGTCTGGAATGTGGAAAGTGTGGATTTGGGTTTCAACCTTGCTTCCTCATCCAAGATGCATCCTCATATGACTCCTAGGTTGAGTTGGTTGATGTCAGAGGATGCTAACACAGAGGAAGAAAAGTGACCCCAGGATGGGGGTAGCATGTGCAAGAGGATAAAACACATCTGTTGTTCTGTGATGTCAACCCTGGAGTTTGCAAGGCATTCTTGTGCAGCAAGGAGGGCATTGAGTTGTGGTATAAGGGGTGAGTGTATATTGTACTTGCAGGTCATGAGTGATTGAAACTGAATGAATGTGGCTACCACTGTCTGCTTCCCATATACTCCTTTTAACAGCTCCCATGTGTGTTGTGTGTGAACAGACTTGGCCATGATGATGGTGGATGGTTGTGTGCCACAGTGCATCAAGATTACCACTTTTGCAATTTCATCATTGTCCTTCCAGAGTTGTATTTTGTTGGCATTGGTTGTGGTGACAATGGGTAGTCCTCCTTCAATATCTTCCATGGAGATTATGGGAGTTGGTTTGGTTTTTGAGACTGTATACCAGATCCACATAATTATGAAGGCAGACTTGATGATGTTAGCCCATTGGTGGTAGTTGTCAGAGGTTTCAAGAGTTATGTTGATTTTTGGGATGGATACCAAAGAGGAGGAGTGAGTGAGGTAGAGTATAGTGAGAATGAGTAGAGCATGGGAAGAGCAAGTGAGGGCTGTGATCCCAAGTGTGAGCAGAGAGAAGAAAGTTGTGCATATGACCTGGGCAGGGCCCATAACCTGATGAAGGCAGGTCATGTGCATGAGGAGGATACAACTGTTCCTTATCTATTATGATCATATCTATAGTCTACTTATAGTAGTCTATGTAATGTATGGACCAAGTCTTGTGAACATGGAGAACATGTGTGTGTGTACTTATGTAGAAGTGTATGTGTGCTAAGAGCAGCCCATTGGGTGGTTTTAGGGAAGGTTTGCTATAACAATACCCCTGGTAACAAGGTAGTGGGTATGTGCTTGATAAGTGTAATAACCATTCCTGATGACAATGAAGAGAGGGATCAATGAGATAGTGATGAGGATGATACTGCCAATGACTAAACAAGGATCCAGAGTGATGAGTTTAGGATGTCTTTAGCAATGCTTATGGTGACTTAGATATCTTAGACTTAGTTCTTAGAGTGAAGCAAGTTTGTAGTGAGTTTAGGTCAAGTACAGTACAGGAGAATCCCTAGATTGCAAAGTTGACAAGACTGGGGTTTAAGACCTCCAGTATTTCAACTACTTATACAAAACCAGAGTCCTAAAGATAGTATAAGTAAATAAGGTTCATGGATCAACAATGATTGTGCAGCAATCAATGAAGTCACATGACCCAAGACATGTCCATGTATATAGTAAGTGGCTCAGCCACAAGTGTGAAATGAACAAGAAGTAAACAAAGATAAATGAAGACAAGGTAAGACGAGTCATTGCTAATTGTATAGTAATAGTCCTTAGCAAGTAAATGTAAAATATATAAAGAAAGATAAAGAAAGAAAACAAAAGATAAGTCTTTATAGTACTTGGAGTAAAACTCACAGCTCAGTATGTAAATACTGTAGTACTATAAAGAAGGGATAGTGTCCTTACTATAAGTTGGAGCTAAGCTCACAGCTGTAGTTAATACTATGCTTATAGTAAGTATGATAATAGAGAAAGAAGAGAAAAAGAAAAAGAAAACCATTATGAGGTCCCAAAGCAAGTGCCTTGTAACACTGATAGGAGATTGCTGTGGAGCTCAGGGACATAGAGTATGTCCTGCAGGATAGTCTGATTCCACTTCTTGTTGGCACATCTTCATGTGGAAGTTGCTGGCACCCTCAGCTAGAATGTAGCTGTTATCACCTAGCCAGACTTTGTGTGGCATAGCAAACAGGTGGTAGAGATTCAACCAGTCATGGTTAGAGCTCATATGGCAACTGGTGCTGGAGTCAATGAGCCAGTGGGATGTGAGATCATCACATTGCATGAGCTTTTTGGTGACTTTGAAGAGATCAAAAGATGTGTCATTGTTATCATCTTTGTCACACATTTAAGCATGTAGTGCTGTGCTGTTGATAGTGACATGTGCCATTGTGGTGCCCTTTTCAGCTTTGAGCTTGTGGCAGTCTTTGACTTTGTGGCTGTGGATTTTGCAGTGCATACAAAACCCTTTTGCCTTGCACTTTGCCTGTCACTCCTCATCCAACATTGCAGGTCCTTTGCCTTTGCCTTTAGTTTTACCTTTGGAGTGTGCTGTGAATGTGCCCATGGAATCTGTGGTATGATTTCAGCATTACTCCTTGAGCATGACTTGTGAGTGAACATTCTCAATGTTGAGATTGGTCACCTTCATGGTGGTGAGGATTGTTTTGAGTGTGGAGGGAGCAAGATGATGATGGTGACAGCAATGAGTTTTTGGTAAAATTGCTGCCCAAGGGAGGAGAGTGGATGTGCTATGTACACCACTGCATTTATTTGTGGTTAAAGGGAGGTGTTGTCAGAAAGAGTGCTGTGGAATAGCTCACTGATCAAGTAAGCTATTTTCTGTTCCCCTTTCCCTTCATAGTGTGTCATCAGCTTCTCCCAAGCATCTTTTGCTGTTGTTGCATATAGCATGGTGTTGAGGGGCCTGTTGCTGAGCATCAACATGATCTGTGTGCACACATCATGGCTGCAATTGACCCAGTCATCATAATTGGGTAATGTATTGGCCAGAGCCTTATCTGAACTGCTGATGATAGGCCAGAGTTTGTGCACTTGAAGAACCATTTTGACATGAAATTTCCAGATGGTGATGTTTTCACCATTTTCTGTGAGAAAAGGTACATCATAGAGCTTGCTCAAGGCTTTCACATTTGAGCTCACTGTGGCACCCACCATTGCAGCAGTGCATCCAGTCACTGGTGTGGGAGTCTTGCCTGTCAAGGCTGCTGCTGACATGGTGTGTGAAGTGTAGGGGTGTGAGTTTGTCTCAAAGGTAGTGCTTGCTCGGTTTTGATAGACCTCAGGTCTCATAATTGATTGAAGGAGGTTGCTTTGAAAAGAGCACAGCTGACTGTAGAAAGAAGAGAATATATTCTACAGGAAGAAATAGTGAGAAATCATAAAGTGCAAATGACATAGAAGTAAGTACTGACCTCAATCTCTTTGTAGAAGACTGAGGGGAAAGAAAACAATGCAAAGGAAAATTTTCTGTAAGTAGGGTCTGTCTGTATTGTCCCTGAGTACCACAAGTCCATGTGGTACACTCACACTATTAGTGCTATTGCCCAGTCAAGTTTGCTGTCACATGTTGCTGTAAAACTCCAACAATCTCCAACAGGAACATCACTCAATTGGGGACTTATTTTTCTAAGCTCCTTTCCATGCTCCATGGCCCACAGAAAGATACTGAAGAATGTCCACTGTCAGGACATAGAGAAATTATCTAGGTTACTTCCCAGCCCTGTTTTTGCACATGAAATCTTATGTGTGCATGGGACATGCAACTCAATCATGGGTATAACAAACATCATTCAGGGGGTCAAGCTACAGCAGGGGCTTGCTTGTATCTTCTACACTGGCAGGGGTGCTGCTGGAGTAGCAACTTGTCTGCAGGAGCTCAAGTGGTCCCTGGACAGCTTGGTAGGCTTTCTGCATATGCTGATGGTTGAGCTATAGCTGAGATTAACACTCATGATAGAGTTTGGAATACACATTGGTCTGGCCACATATCAGTGACCATCCTTGTGTGCTTAATGCAGGAATAGGGTTTATGAACTGATTTGCATAATGGTTTTGGCAAGATGGTAAATGTGGTGCTGGCAGAGGCAGAGATTACAGTGGGATGTGCATGCCATCTGCTGGGTGTGTCATCCCAACATCTTGCCTGGCCTTGTCAATGTCACTGGTAGCCTTAGTATTCTATCAAGAGGCTGAGAACACATTCATCACTCTACAATTCATGCTGTCATTAGCCAAAGCAAAATATCAACAATGAAGACCACCATTAGCCAAGCATCCTTCAAAGTTGGCTATCCCATTCACCAGTTATTCACAGCAAGGGAAAGAAAAGCTGAAGTGATAGAGCATATGTGGACTGGTATATATACTGGAATGGCAATATACCAGAGAATAATAGCAACTAGAACAATAGAGACAAAATAACAAGGGAGGCAATAGATGGGGGGTAATAGGAGAGGGAATAATAACATAAAGATGGAGATGATTGTTATTGTAAGTGAGTCCATTGTTCTGGGGATGAGGAGGACCAAGAGAGGAAGGTCTTCCCCATAGTGCACCAGGTTCTTAACATATATCTCAAGACATTCCAGCAGGAGAATATTCAGGGCAGACAAATTGGTAGATGCTGAAGATGTGGGTGCATAAGAGAGTACACAAGGTGTAAGAGAGAGCATGAGATACTGGTAGTAGGTGCAGTCTATGAGCAAGAGAGGTATAGGAAAGGGAATAAGAGTAATGTTCACTTTGGCAAGAGCGGTGTCAGGCTGCTATTATTTCCTCTATTTTTCTCTTCATTTTTCCTATTTTTCTTATGTCTCTATTACCATAGATCTTACAATTGCTCCTGATCTATCAAAGCAATTCCCACAGTCATGCATTCCTTTTGTTCATCTTTATCAGCTGATGATGTGCCAGTCATCCAATCTCTGATCAGCCCACTTATGAAGTAGTTATGACTCATTTTCTCACTGTTGCTGTGGAATCTTACTTATTGTTCCCACTGTTGCTGCACTTATTGTACAGCACTGATGTGTCCCTCCTATTATTAGCTATGACCTCATCTCTTCTTGTTCTCATATTCCAGCCCTATAGTGTATAGCATGGTCTGTGCACTTGTTCCAGTACTATAAATACCATAGTCCACTTAGCATTTTATCCCCAGTCCTGATCATCTGGGATATCCACTAGGTGCAGTACCTTCTAGTTTCTTTTGTCTTACCTTACTGATTATATATCTGGGATATCTGCTAGTCTAAGTGTGATTGTCCTTTTGTTTTAGCTTCTTCCTTGTTGTTCAGCTTTGATATAGTGCTGGCCTCACAAGAAGAGCACAGAAAGAAAGGTTTATGTATGCAAATGAAATAGAGTACAAGTAAATGATGTAAGGTTGGAACTCAGAAGAACAATAGACAATCAACATAAAGAGAACAAAGAAGTGATCAAAATATAGAGCAGTGCATGGGAGTGAGTCACACATACAATAGAGTGTGGGAGTATGTGTGTATGAGTCATGACTGATAATACAAGGACAAAAGGAAAAATAAAAGAAGAGAGTGGCTATGGTGACAATATGTCACCAGGGTATTGGCAGATAATCAACACTTCTGAACCTATTCTTGTTGATCCTGTTGAACATTTCCTTGTACATTGATGACTGCTTATCTTTTACACATATATATTTTCGTTCAGCATTCCAGCCATATCACTTACACAATCTTGACACACCACTTCCTTCTTAACTTCCTCACACCACACATACTCCAAACAATGCGCATCCCTCACTTGTATGGGCACCCTTGTACTTTACAATTGTGTCTCCCCTTTAACCTTACTTCTCTTCACTATATAAAGATGCATACATACTATACACCTCCCTCAGTCATCATCTTACAGACACTGACTCCTATCTTTGCATTGTGGCACTCACCTACTGCCCACACCTTACTCTATCTGCTGCAGCAATGCCTCTATGTTCTCTCCAATGCTGGGAGAACCTCAATATACTTCTATTCACTACAGTTGCTTGCCATAGCCTGTGCAAACAGATCCTGCACCTCTGACAGCTCTAGTGAGTCATTCTGGATCTCCTGCATCATCT
>QLPN01014506.1:0-29191 GCA_003314395.1 Albatrellus ellisii
TCAAGACTTTATTTATGCACTTAGTTTAGTTTATACAGTCATAGGTCCAAGACTCAGAGTAAGGGCTCCTGTATCAGGCTGCGGGACATAGGCTCTTTCAAACAAGACTTAGTGATTGGGGGATTTCGTCTGGGTGAACCTGTCTTGGAGATACACATCCGTGACACCATAGTAATTTCAGTAGCTCGCGTCGGTCACACACTTCCGATCTTTACCTCTTGTAACGGGTTCAGTTTCGGTACTTGTAGCTGTTTTGGCAGCTCTACTATAATGTTCAAGGTACCATCGACCGTCGCCCAGGATCTTCTTCTTATTCAGGATCTTATCGGAAAAATCTCAGGGGCTACTCCTGCAGTCCCACCCGCTAAACTTGACAGTGCACTCTCGGCCAATGATGACTCTATTTCTAGTTCTGGCGGAGAAACGGACAGCGAGGACGAAGTGGAGGCAGACATTCTCTTCGACAACGGTGATGGTCCGAAGCCCACCCCCCTAATGCAGTCAGACCTGTCCTTTTCTACCGCTTTCCTGTCATCTTACCCTCGTACTATGTAGTGAGAAAAACCATGAGCCTTTATTAGACTCATCATTATCTGTGGCGGCCTCTTCTTCTAGTTCTTCTTCTGACTCAGACACCGACCCTGAGGACGAAGCGCTACCCGGTACAAATACCAAGCTTCAGGATATAGACGAAGATGAAGACGAAAACGGGCCTGCAAGTGCTGCCCCTCTCCGCACCAAGAATGAGCTTCCAGAGTTCGATGTTATTGTTCCGGATATTGCAGAGGTTGGACCAGACGAGCCCCTGGAGAAAGTTGGCGAAATCATGGGCATAGTCGACAAAGTGGTTATCGTCAAAGGCACGCCTTCACAAAATCCCAACAGGGCTTCTGAGAGGGCATTGGACTCTGACACACTTCTTGTTTTCGAGGACAGGAAGGTCATGGGCTATGTGAGCGCATTTTCCGTCCCCATTCTATTCTATCTGATGCATTTGCAGATATATGAAACTTTTGGTCCCACCTATCAGCCATTGTATCAAGTCAAGTTTAGTCAGGCCTATCCCCTTGACCCACAAAAAAACACCTTAGGACGCGAGGTCTTCCATATTCCGCAGCGGAGCAGATTCGTATTTCTCAACGAGCTAAAACGTCTTCGAGGCAGCGATGCAAGCAACGCTCATGACGAAGAACCGGCCGAACACGAGCTGGAGTTTTCTGATGATGAGGCTGAGGCGACACATAAACGAAAAGCAACAGAGTGGTATGACTCCTACTTTCCTGAAGTACAATGGCTCATGTCCTCTCTGATGGCTCTTACAGGAGACAAGGTTCATGCGAGTCTTCGATAGTCTCTTCAAGACATACAACGCCGACGCCTTCGCAGATGCGCGATTCTGATCTGACTGCTGATGTCTTCTATGGTACCAATCCGTACGATGCACATGGTGCCTACGAGATGGATCTTGTCGCTGGTCCTTCACGCCCATCCCCGATGGCTTATGACGATCCATACTCCGACTCATATAATCTGGATGCGGTTGATCCACTGCAGAATACATCCAGCACGGGCGCCGGTCCATCTCATGATGGGTCCTCACGGCCTGATACTCATGCTTTTACTCACCGTGTGCGTGGACGAGGTAGAGGACGTGGTAAGAGACCGGACCGCGGTGGTTTCCGACCTGGCCGCGATAGTGATGACCCAGGTCGGCAGCAAGATCGTGGGCGTGGGCGTGGACGTGGACGTGGACGAGGTGGGGACCGTGGCAAACCGTGGTCGATCGGTCGAGGCGGACATGGCCAAGTGCCTGTCGCGGAGGAATACAAGCCTCATATGCCTAATGCGATGCCTCCTGCCTTGCCTATTGGATTTGGAGCATTCCATCGTGTTGGCAATTCTGGTTATATGCCAAGTGGCTATGCAGAGTCACCGGCTGGATCTGAAGGACAGTGGTCTTACGACCCGTTCCGAGGGCAGCCTGGCTTTGGGTCGCAATCACAGCCCTTTATACAGCCGCACATAAATCCTCGTTTCGCATCGGCCTTTGGTCTTGACATAGGGGCCTTGCAGCACCAGCACCAGCAGGAGTATGCTGAGCATAGCTTTAGCACGGGGAGCTATAGGACAGAGGACGGGACCGACGGGTGGTGGGATTATGCTGGAGGGGCGACTCGCCAGTATGACCACACTGACAATCAAAACCAGGGCGCGAGTTGAGATGCCCTGATGTTACATACATATATTGTTATTTTAGTCATCTGCATGTTTCCACAGCTTTACTGAAGCTCTGTGGCCCTTTTGTGTGTACACGCAGCAGAAGGCCATAAGAGGCAATTCTGAAATTAAGCAAGCGTCGCTCGTTAACAGTGCTACTCCTTGTCAGTGGGCTTCGCCCGCCGCCGCTCGTCCTCCACCGCTCTCCGTCTCATGGCGGCATTTACTCATACAGCCGTCTTCTCTGCGGATCCGGCCCCGCCCGCGCACGTGCCGGCTTGCGCAGAGGCGGGCCCGTCGACCGTCGCGCATGCATCGTCGCCCCAAATGACGAGCATGCATACCCGCCAGAAACGCATCTTGCCGCCGCGGTCGCGGAGAGGGGGACCAAGCGTCGGGAACTGTGATGCGGATGTCATGATCCTCGACACGTTGAAGCGCAAACGTAGGCGCGAATTTCCCCGTGTCGCTGCCCTGAGCTATATTCACCCATCTTCTGCAGACGAGAGCGAGCCGCTCATTCCCGCGGACACCTGTTTCTTGCTCACTACCAATTCCGCATTGGCACCACCGTCGTCGTTGGGCGTGTCGTTCAAGCTGCAGCTGAACACATCCGCCTACGAGCGGTATTTTGACAAGCCTGAGGTTCTCAAGGCGTATAGGGAGCAGCAAATTATACAGACGCCCGAGTTTTCGCGTCTTGCGGAACATGCGGCTGTCGGCGGACGCTTCAGACCGAGAAGTTTCGATGAGGTGAGTCTGCTCCTTTTTTAAAAAAATTTTATTGGCCCGCTTTCCTTACGCTTGCCCTGCTATCACCATCCCCGGATCTTCAACAACCCTTCCCCCAATCTTTCCGGCCCCAGGAGGACGCGGACACTTCTGATGCTGCTTACGAAAAACGACATCGCAGGTACGAGATGTTTGAGAAGCGCCAGCGGTTACGCGAGAAGGAGAAGCTCAAGCATGAGCACTATAAGCTCAAGGAGCGCATCGACCAGCTTCGTTCTATGGATGCGGCTGCCTTTCTTCTACTCCCGGACGCATCTTTTCCTCGCGAATGGGAATCCCCGGCACACACCCCTGCTGATCCATGCCCTCCTGATTCATATGGAAGCCAGTCTGCAGTGTCGTACGAAGGAGAGTGGCGGAAGGAGCAGATGATGGAGGTCGCATCTGGCTTGGAGGAGCGGTATCGGACACTCCTCAACCCGGAGCACAAGCGCGCGCTGGAGCAGGAAGCCTCACGACGGCAGAGCCTCACGACGGTCGAGCTGGACCAAGAGTCCGCCGAGGATGGTGAAGACGCCGAGAGTCAGGATGAGCCTGAGGAGCTATCCCAGTCGGTGAAGACAGAGACCGAAAAGATTAAGCTTCGTATTCGATTCCCGACGAGGGGTCTGTCCGCGTCCGCGTCTGCATCCCTCAAGTCCACAGCGGCACCGCTGAAGAGACGTGGGTCAGCGTTCTCTACGCATATGACGCGCATGCCGCTCGGCCGACGCGGAAAAATGCAGATATCCTCTCCTGCTATGTCGGCGGACACCCCCTCCCCTGCAGTCCACGCGCCCCCCGAGTACGATGCCCTTCCCAGCCCGGGCTCGCCAGCGTGCTTCTCCGCGCCCGTCTCGAGGCGGCGCAACACACTTGCGCGCGCAGCCAACGGCACATTCATGAAGCGCGGCACCGCACACGCGTTCAGAGGGCGGCATCCGGGCCGTCCGCGGAAGCGCTTCCGGGGAAGCGACACAGGAGGCGACTCGGACGCGTCCACGTCGTTAAACGG
Organism: Albatrellus ellisii; assembly: GCA_003314395.1. Lineage (NCBI taxonomy): Eukaryota > Fungi > Basidiomycota > Agaricomycetes > Russulales > Albatrellaceae > Albatrellus > Albatrellus ellisii. The sequence continues at coordinate 4,004 of QLPN01014506.1, forward strand.
GTCGCTGGACGCGGGCGAGTCGCCGCCCGCGTCGCCGCACTCGCACGCCAGCAGCTACCACCGCCGGGGAGACCACGAGACGTCGCTGCTCGTCATCTCGGCGCAGCGGAGCGCGGGCGCACCGCAGGCGCGCAAGACGCAGCGGCACGTGCTCGCGTTTGGGGTCAAGGTCCCGCACGAGCTAGAGGAGGTGCGCGACTTTGAGATCCCTGTGTGGGCGTGGCCACGCGAGGGTGGCCTGAGCAACCAGTTCGGGGAAGGCTCGTCGGATACGTATGCCGTGGAGGACATCCTCGCTACTCAATTCTAGGACCTTACACTACCTTTGTATTTCGGCCTCTACATTCATGTCCTACCACGTACTTGTTTCTCTAATACCTTATCTCGTCGGGGCCGGCTTTATCTGTCTTTGGCACTAGGGTTCGTTGCATCTTATCTTATCAGTATTTGCCGGTAGTCCTTCAGCTATGTTGCTTACGCCAGGTGAGTACTAGGCGTCATTGAGTACTGTGTATTCAAGTTTATGACAAGCAACAAGTCTAAAATGTCTCAAGCCGTGCTCCCTTTGGTCATGCTGCCGATGATCCCCAGAGCCTGCTGTCGTTGGGTGAGCGTCACATCACCTCTTATTGACAGCGTGTGCCTCGCGTACAACTGAGGCCCGAGGGCGCCCGTCCGCGCCATCTTGTTGACCGCGACGCTTTTGCCGAGATAGCGCGAATAGTCGCCCCCTATCTGCTCCCTAATGCCCCGCACGCGCAGACGGGCAAGCGACGGCAGGCCCAGGGCAAGCTTGGTGCGGCGATGCGTGACGGTCGTCCGGCGCCCACTGAATAGCGCGCGCAATTCCGCCGACTCGGCGTACAAGGGGCGGGCCCGCTGTCCGGGTGCAGCCCGTGCAGCTACTGTGATCTCCTCCGTCTTGGCCGGGCTCGCGCTGGGCGTGCGCATGTCTAGAGCTTGCGGCACGGCGCTATCCGACTGGGCTGAGGTTTTGACGGAGATCTGGTGAGCCTTGTCGTGGATGGAGTTGGCAGGCAGGGCGGGTTTCGTTTTGGCAGCAGCATGACGCTGAGCATCGGGGACGACATCATGCGAGGAATTGGAGACAGTCAAGCGCGGCGCATTGCCGTCGCGCCGTGCACTGTTGTTGCGCTGTGCCTTGTCGTCGCGTCGTACACTTTGGTTGCGCTGTGTACTGTTGTCGCGCCATCCACTGTTGTTGCGGTTGCGTTGGGTGTTCGACGAAGCGCTGCGCTGGTCGTCGGTCCGCTGCCCGTTGTTCGAACGGTTGGCGCGGACGAATGGGAGACTGGACACGAGCTCGTCCTGCCAGCCAAGGTTGGACGCCAGGCGCCTCCTGGGGTGCCAGTTCGCATAGCCGTTCCGTCCGCGGTCATTTTTGTTCGCTGAGGATGCTGTCAATATCATATAGATGACATAGACCAGGGCGAAACGCACAGCCTGGAATGTTGGTGAAACTAGTCGTGACCGGCTCCGAGCTCGGTTTATTGGAGGTGGGCATCGGAATATTGACTGGGCGAGGTTGGGGATTAGTGACACTGCAGAAGAAGGGAGTAGTACGATGCACGCACATATAGGAATATCACCTAGGTGGCTAGCAGAGGGACGGGAAGAACGAGCCGAGGAGGAAGCTGGGTGGTCACCTCCTGCATGGGATACACTGTAAGGGCGGGAGGGAGCGGGGAGCAAGAAGCGGACGTTGGTAGATGTGCGGAGGAGGTGGCGTGGAGAGAGCATCGTCGACGAACTGCCCAACACCCGGGCGAAAGATAGTTCTCTGTGAGCCACTCGGCCCGTGACTGCCCTTCCCCTCACAACTTACTCTCATCAGATGGGTCGTCTGCTTGGCCGCATCGTAGTTACAGCCACTCTTTCTCTCATTTATTTCATCGCATACTCCTCCCAGATATTCATTATATGGCCCTGGTACGGTCGCGAGCTTTCCGTCCAACTTCTCATCCTCCTTGTCCCATTCAAGTCTGTTTTTTTTTTTGTCTATCCTGCCTTGTCTGATATGATTATCTGCTACTCGCATAGTGTCTTGGTAGGACTTCTGCAGTGGAACTACTGGCTGTGTGTGACCACAGACCCTGGAGGTGTTCCCGACGACTGGGTGCGCTTGTTCTCGCTGTCTTGCAACCGGGTTTCACCTACTTGTCACAGCAACCAGATAGTACTTCCATGGAGGGCTTAGAGGTCAAGAAGCTCACAGGCGGACCGCGAATATGTCGCACTTGTTCCAGGTATAAACCTCCAAGGGCACACCACTGCAAGTCGTGCAACAAGTACGCGCCGCTCTTCTTTCGTAACTCTTGACTCACTACTTTCGACAAGATGCGTTCTCCGCATGGGTTGGCTTGTTCTGTCATCCGTCCGCCGTTCCTCTACCTGATTGTTTCGTCTGCAGACCATCACTGTCCTTGGATCAACAACTGTGTCGGCTTCTACAACCATGGGCACTTCATTCGCTTCCTCTTTTTCGTTGACCTCGCATGCTCCTACCACATGTGCATGGTCAGCCGACGCGCCTTTGTGGCGATGGGCCTGCGTTACTGGGTTAGTCATTTTTCCGAGGTTCAAGTCCGTCATTTATGCGATCTGTTAAGCATAGGAGGCACCTGGTGGTACGGAGCTGGTGTTCATCATCCTCAACTTTGTGGCCTGCATACCTGTCTTATTGATGGTCGGTGGTTTCAGGTATGTTTTTTTTGTTTTGGTTACGATCATTTTCCTCCTGATGAATCGCACCTCCATCAGCATATATCACTTCTACTGTCTGCTCGGAAACTCCACCACCATTGAAGGTTGGGAGAAGGACAAAGTCGCCACCATGATTCGACGTGGAAAAATTCGCGAGGTCAGTCCTTGCCTACCTATCCTGGATCCCGCTCATTCTCCCGTGCCACAGATCAAGTTTCCTTATGCACGTATACCCTTTTCGCGTGCTTGTCTGTACGCTGATCTGGCTGAGGTAACAGAATCTTGGCGCGCGGCGCAACGTCGAGGCAGTTCTCGGGAAGAACCCTCTCGTTTGGTGTTGCCCGACCACGCCGCCAGGCAATGGCCTGAAATACCAGTTGACAGAAGGGCGAGGTAAGTGGATTGAACTGCAAGGATCAGGCGAGATTTTGGTGTACGACGAACGTGACTGCGTCTAGCCCTAAGCCTTTAGGATCCGGAGTGCAGGTGGGCGGGTCATCTCTTAATTATTGTAAGCACCCATCTGATGCCACCTCACAGCACCTCTTTTCCGCCCTCTTTTCTCTCCAACACCGTCTGCCACCCGACTGACCAGTATGTCTATGCCACACAGGTGTCGCGGCAGAGGGAGCGTGGCCCCCGCGCGACCCGAACGCAGACTACACACGCCGCCTCGACCAACAGCACGACCCCGAGCTCCCCGACTCGCCGTGGACATACGAGAACGGGTCCGTCAACCCCAACATCGAGCCATCCAGCGCCCAGATCCGCGCGTCCAAGCGGCGGCGCCCTGGTGCTGCGGCGGCCCCGCCGTGGCACCCCAGCCACGACGACAGCGCTCTGGACCACGACTCACTGCCCTCGACGGGTGACGAGGACGGGGGCGAGTACACCTATGGGCGGCTGGGCAACATGGTGCGCCGAGGTTCTGAGGGCTACGAAGCACGCCCGATAGACAGGGAGGAGATCTTGCGGCAGTACATTGAGAGCCGGGGCGAGGAGGAAGGCCGGTATCGACGATACGTTCCCGAGCCTCCAAGCGAGAGCGAGAGCGAAATAGACGAGCCATTGGCAACGAGGGTGGAAAAGTGGCGGTCAGGTGAGGCAATATCATAACATTATTTTAATACCTCCATTTCGGACTCGGTGGGACTGTAATTACTGCTATATTAAGGGACGCTAGTCGGTACATCTTCGAGCGAGGTACGAAAATCGAAGAGCGATCAATGGACCCATTATGAGAACTACATATCCAATCTATTACTAAGAATAATCCACGATATAAAAAAAAAAGGACTTGGTAACCAAGAAAAATAATACGTTGCGCTCAGCACATCGGTCGGTCGACGTGAACTTTCCACGCGATCCCGCCCTCCTCGCCCATCTCAAGCATATGAGAGCCTACTGCCAGCTCCACATCCCACTCGTCGTCCTCTTCGCCAATAGGTTTAACGACCAGCGCGTCCAACTTCACCCGTATCTGCGGCGGTAAGCGCTTCGGAGGTAGCTTCACGCCGTCCTTGATCCTCACACCACCGTTCTTCTGGGGGCGGCCTCGCTGGCGGCGCCGCCCTTTGCCCTTGGGTAGCGAGCTCGCCTCTTCCTCTTCCTCTTCTTCCTCCTCTTCCTCTTCCTCGTCGCTGCTTTCTTCCTCCTCGTGGCCGAGGTAACTCACCTCCGATATATGCACTCCCAACTCTCCTGGGCCCAGACGCAGCGCCCAGAACTTTACGCCCTCCCGGTGGTCCAGCTGGAAGCGCCGCCCAAACGGTCTGATGGTCAGTGATACCGACTTGAGGGGCCGATGTATGCGCGGGCGATGTGGTGCGGGCGAATTCGACATGGAGTGCGGTGTGAGTGAGGTGCGCGAACTCGATGCTGCACCCGTGGCGATGTTGGCGGTAGCAGTTGTCGTGTTGATGCGTGGGACAGTGGAGTTAGGCTGCTGGAATACGGCTTGTGGGTAATGTTGATTGTACGTCGGGGTATAGGCGAGGGTTTGCGACGTCGTCTGAGTATGTGTAGCTGCAGGAGTATGAGGTAGTTGTTTCGAAGAACTGGAGACAGCACTTTTCGTATTGATGTTACCAGTAGCAGTTACAGTACCAGGTGCTGAAGAGGCAGGCGTTGTGCTTGCGGCCGTCTGTGGTACAGGTGGAGATGAAGAGGTTGCCTGAGAGAAACGCTTGTTAGGTTGATGATATAGACTAGGGTTACATAAAAACGTACAGAAGGCACTTTGAGCATGAGAGGACTTGCAGTCAAGGTAGCCGGGGAAGCTACGGAATTGACCACTGGGGAAGCGGCGGTCGCTGATGGCTGCGAAGAAGCTGGCACTCGGAGCCTGATCCTCCCATTCGAGGGACCTGCTGAATACTGAGGGAGCGCATGAGGAGGTGGAAGATCAGACATTAGCTTCCGGAAGTGTTCCTGAGTCAGAGAAGAGTCAATACAGTGCGCAGACCCAGAGTTGTGACATACTTTGAGCGCATGGGCAGCCTCCCAAATGGGAGTGTGGTCTTCATTGAACTGCATCGCGTTTGAAAAGACAAGCTCAACATCCGCAGCAAACTCGGCAGAGCTATGATACTCCTTCCGTTTGAGATGTTTCTGGAATGGGAACGGAGAGGTAAGGGTAAGGTCGTGTACGCTGAAACGTTTGCCGAGACTTACAAAAACCTTCTCGAAGCACATGGGTTTGCTGATCGTTTTGTAGTACACAGCCCACAGCTTCCTAGGAGGTAGCTCCATGAACTCTTTAGAGAGACTGTTACCGCTAGTCAAGGTATCGGTATGATGTATACTTCATGAGATACAACCATCACGCACTTCATGTCGGTTTTGGCAATTAGCTTCTCGAGGCGAGCAGTGAGTAATCGGCTCATGCTCGTCGATTTCTTGGTTTTCTTCTGGCCGTTTTCCTCCAACACTGCTTTCTGAGGCGACTCGTCTTTCTGCTCCACAACGGAAACGTCCTCATCGTTAAACTCGTCATCCTCTTTAGAGACTTTAGTGTCGCCGGTCATCTTGATGTACTCCTTTAGCGTCAGTTTCTGACATGGACCAAGTGAGCAAGTATCCAGACGCAGAATAGATATAGCTCTATGGCAGGAAAGTAGCATACATGCAAAATCTTCGCATCCTTCCAGATCTGACTTTCCTTGACGTTGTATCGTTTGGCATTCCGGAAGCACGTTTCAAGGTCCTGTTTGACGGCATCCAGAGTAAAATATGCATTCGAGTCGATCTGGGACTTTATCTGGTCAAGAGCGACTGGCTTCTTGATAAACTGATAGTAGTCGGGGTATATGCGCTTAGAGGGTAAACGGTTGAAATCCAGGGACAATGTGCGGCCACTGTGAAGATGAGAATAAGCAGGACGAACGAACAGCGGTGCCAGGCTGAACTACGATTGCACACGGCTAGAATAGTCACGCACTCTTTATCCACCGCGTCTTTCACCATCTGCCACAACTTTAGTGCTTGCTCTTGAACAGCCTCCGTCTTCTCCGTATCCATATCCTCTTTTGTGCTCGCCTCATCTTCAATGGCAGCCGCATTGTTTATGACCTGCGCATCCTGTTTGTCAGATTGACTAGCTGTTGAGGCCTCCTTGCGCCGTTTGGCGCGCGGGGCGTCAATATCGGATACGGTGGCCAGTTTTTCGAGCTCTCTCTTCGACATGGTGACAAACACTGAGGAAGGATGGACTCGAGGGCTGATGCAACGCGATAGTGATAGCGACGTCGCAAGACGTCTTGTCTTCGCAGTACGCTTGCAGGGGCTGCACTGGCACCAAAAACCCCCATCCGGAAGATGGCGTATAACCAGTCACAGTCACGGTATCCATCACGTGACTATCGCGACTCGGGATAAACAAAGCACTCCTTTGAGGATCTTCTGTATGTCTGTCAAATCGAAGTGCTGCTGTAGAGCCTTCGTATTACCGCACATAATTTGCACATCTGCTCACGCCTGGACTATCTATAAGCTTTTATTCGTAGCAAAGGGGTCACCGCATCATGCCATGTTTGTGACGCACATAGGTCACACTTTCGTTACGCGCTTGTGGCGGGAAAACTGTAGCAGTGGCATCAAATGACCCATGATCGCCTCTCTGTCTTCGAGTCTCACTCTTTCACACCTACTCCCCTCCAAAACATCCGTCGCATTCCTATCTGTGTTCTCACTGGATCGAACTTTTGATCCAAGGTCGGGAAATCGTGTCTGATCTGAGTGGCCCTTCTAATGTATTTGCCTTTCTCACTAGCACATAACTACAGTGAAATGTCGTCGTCCTCTGGCAATGCCTCTGTTCATGAGACGCGTCGAAAAATAGACGAAGACCTTGCGCGGCTGCAGGCCTCTGTCCTGTATCTGAAAGCACGTCGTAACGCGCTGGCACCGATTGCCCGTCTTCCTCAAGAGGCCCTAGCTCTTATCTTCTCCTTTGTCTCCACCACTCCGAACGATTATGGCACGGGTGTCTTCATCTCATGTGTACGAAAGCTCTCCTGGCTCAAGGTAGCGCACGTCTGTCACCAGTGGCGAGAGGTCGCGCTTGCGTACCCCCGGCTCTGGGGTCGTATCTCGTTCTCATCAATTACATGCGCTTCCGAGATGCTTGCACGTTCCAAGATGGCGCCTCTCCATATTGAGGAGAACCTCAGCGGCCTCCGCGGCCGTGGCCGCCTGTCTGCTGTCGAGCTCAGTCTCGCACACATCTCGCGTGTATCTGAGCTACGCCTTTCCGCCGAGCGCAACACGCTGCTCACTATCGTGGACAGCCTGACCTCCCCCGCACCACTCCTCGAAGCGCTCTCTCTTACCAACACACAGGAAACCGACATTATCAACTACATGCCAAACGATGTAATTCAAATATCAAACTCTCTGTTCTCGGGCGACACCCCTAGACTACGCCGTGTCGAACTCTCCAACTGCGACATTCAGTGGGCATCCCCGCTCTTCCGAGATCTGACCCACATCAAGATACAAGAGGTGTCTCCACGTCTGCGGCCCAGCATGAGCCAGTGGTTGACGGCGCTCGAGGGCATGCCCAATCTTGAACGCCTAGAGTTGGACGAAGCTACGCCCTGGCATCCCCTTCTGAACGCCCCCGTACTTCCTTTCACCCTGCCTCCTCCCGAGCAAATTGTTACGCTCGGTCGACTGGAGTACATCGGCGTTTTTACCGATGCCCTCAGCTGTGCATACGCTCTAAATTATCTCGCCTTGCCCGCTCTGCGGCATCTCCACGTGGAGGCCAGATCTGGTCGCAACGACGCTACGGACATACATCCATTGCTGCCCCTTGTCGCCAAACATAGCCACGGCGACCACGACGCATCTCCGCTATACAAATTGAACCTTTACAGCGAGCCTGGGATCATACGGGTGGCAGCATGGCTGGGAGACAGCTCCGACACGGAGCGCCCTACGAATCGCCTGCTAGAACTCAGTCGCTTAAACATCGGGAGATTGTCCTTTAAGATTAACGGGGAGGTGTGGAACCGTCGCAAATTCGAAGAGGTGCTGTACCAAACAGTGTCCACATTGCCATTGTCAAATGTTTGCGTCTTTTCGGCGCATGACTTGGACACCGACTCCCCCGAGCTGTGGCAGGAGATCTGCGTGCGGTGGCGCAACGTTGAGGAGTTTAACGTCTTCGGATACTCGTTGACCTCATTCGTCCCTGCCTTTGTTGCCAACGCCGAGGACGTGTGTCTAGCGTCGTCCTCCCCCGACTTTCCCGACTGCTCGAAGCTGCTGTTCCCGAAGCTGCGCGTCATGGCCTTTTTTGAGGCGAACATCATGATGCACTCGGCAAGCGTGCTCTCCACGGCTCTCATGCAGCGCAGCGAACTGGACGTGCCGCTCGTAAAATTGGTCCTAGCGACGTGCACCATGTCTCCAGATGCCGTCAACATCCTTTCTGAAGTTGTACCCATTGTCTCGTGGGACGAGTTTTCCTACCACGATCCCATGGAAGACTTCGGAACCATTTTCCCGACTTTCAATTTTACTGGGGCTGCAGAGGACACCAACGACTACGAGTTTCCGGATTCTGATTCTGATGATGGTGATGATGGCAGCCTGCTTTTACCTGCACTTTTATTTCACGCATTCGCGTGATTTTGCACACAATAACTACGACATTTCTACCCCTGGCAACATAGTGTCGGTCCTTCAAGCATATGTAGAAATTGATTTTCTCTAGTTCCATAGGTCTGAACAGTAGTACAATTCTGATTTATTCCACTGAGTCTTGCTGATCGCCCTCCGTAACCAACTTCGCTATTCTTAGTCGTCTCATTTGTCTTTTCGCAGCCGCCGTGTGAGTGTTTAGCCCGCCATAAAAAGCCCAGTCTGCGGTCTTCCAATTGGACTCTGACAGTCCGTACCTTAGAAGCAATGCTGAGCCACCAGGCTATGCAACGAAGATGGTAAGTCTTTGACACTGATGGAGACCGGCAATCGAAAGACCCACATGCTCGTTCATGTACTCAGTGACGTGAAGTGCATAGCCGTCGAGAAGGACAATGCACGCTTTTGGTCTGCTATGGATGTAGTCTTCCAGCTGTGACTTGTCCCAGACCGCGCCGTCCCATTCCCCACGTGTCGCTGGATCATGATCTACATCATGTTTGTGATCCATGAGGGTTTTTGCCAATTGAATATCTTCCTCCTTTGCACGGCGCAAACCTGTCACTACACCTAGACGATGCAGGGTCAAGATAATCCACTTCGACGGGTCCCAGTCAAATACAGAGGGGCTTGAGCGGAAATCATGAGGGAATGCATGCTGGCACCATGTGAGTCTGTGGACAGGACCAAGGACGAATGATAGCATACATGCTATACAGCACTTGATCAGCTACGATTACACTCAATGAGACTAGGTTACTTACGAAATTGTGGTTGCCCTCTCCTATTGTAAGGAGCGCTACGATCTAGAACGCCGCGCAACTCAGACCAACTGTCCGAGGTAATTGAACTAATGCGATATATACCAGGTTTTTCCGAGACGTGTTCTCATCAGTATATGGCTGCAGGCCATCCCAGTGCGCCAACCTGAGCAGCGCTGGTCAGTCGCAGGAGATGAAGAAGCGAGCGTGCACCAACGAGTTCACTAAAAATGTGCAATGCCAGACTAGCAGATGTGAGCGTGGTTGTTCCCCCAGAGATGCCGTGATCAGATCATACTCATCAGCCGTACCACCAATCCTCCCCAAATAAATGCGCCGAGCGGATCGCCCCACGTCCAGCCAAGCGCGGTAGGAAGTATGAAACCCAAAAGTAGAAGTAAAGCAACTGCAGACTGCTGAGATACCACGCTCGAGGGAAGTCGCGCATTTGGAACTCACGAAAATATTTGTGTTGGAAAGATACGACTGTCGCAAATTAGCCATTACTTACAATATATATATGCGGCCAATCTTACCTGGGTCTCGGTCTAGATCATCACGGTCGACAAGCTCGAGACGCTCATACTTGGACTTGAAAAAAATCCAACCAACATGAGAGAACAGAAATCCCCGTGTTGCAGCGTAACTAGCATACGAAAATAAAAAAAAACGCTTCGAGGCTTGGTCAGCGGAGTAATACCAGATGAGCGTACGGGTCGTGTAAACGATCATCTGTGAAACGCTAACATCGGAGTCAATGGCAGAGGAGATTTGACAACTGGAGATCCATACATGGTGCAACCTGTGTCTGAGGCACCTGGAGAAGTCCACATTATTGAAGAAAGGAAAATAGTATGAGTTTGGGACGCACCACCACTGTAGGAAGAATAGGTGAGCAAAAGGAGCACAGAGGGGGGTTGAGGACACTTACCTTGATAGAGCCTTGCATTGACATTGTCCCGAGCATGGCTAGGACCACACGCACGCCGAAAGACGCGCGGAATGTTCGGTGAGAGTACAGCCTATGGTAGCCGATAGTAACGCTGACGGATTTCGAAGACTCAGAAGGCAGGCAGTGATGGAACAGGGTGAGACACACCCCATTTCGGCTAGCTGCCAGATGATGAAGGTCATGACGAGCGTGTTTCGAGATACAGAAGATGGGGGGCGAAGATAGACGCCATAGAAGGCGGCAAAATGGATACCAGTAAAGAGAATGGCATTGGTCCACCAGATGGGTGAATGCGAAGGCTCAGGGTGGGAGATATGATGCATACTGGACGGAGAAACGAGAGTGAACGCCAGTTTTGGCTGCTGAACGCGTGTTATTATAGTATTGCTGACAGGCAGGCAATAGCAGTGACAACGCTGGCCGTCTTCGATTGCCATGACTATCTCCGTCATGCATATGACAGTGGGAAATCTCCTCTCAGTCTCCGCGCGGGTAAGTTCGCGTGTACTGGCATCAGTAAAAACAAACGTACTCCGGAGCCCTCCTGAGCACTCCCGAGCACTCCCAAGCACTCCCGAGCAGGCTATTTTAGTGTATGCGGTCAGCAATAGACCACAAGATCATCAGTAAAAACGGTTGGCTTTCCTAAGCGTCGGAGCGCATCGTATCCGAGGGAGTGCTCGCGAGTTGACTGAATTGCGCTTAGGAACTGTTGTATCGCGATTCCAGGTACATGACTCATTCGGCATGAGGACCATTGATGTGCTTAAGCGTCGGCTTTGTCCATTCAAAATGTATTTTACTACAAGGGAATAAATAACTGTATTTCTGTATTTTTGTATTCTGCAAGACCTTACAATTAGTACATGCAGAGTAACAACTGATTGACTACCTGGGGATATATCTTTTTTTTTTTTTCATTTTTGCATGAGATTGTGCAGATGGTTATATAAGATGCTCAAGTTATTTCATGAACAGACATTGAAAAATACAGAAACACCATAATACTATTACTGCTAAGATAGCTACCCAGACACACTATGACGATAGAGAATCTCCTCCCCAAGACCAGCTAGTGGAATCCCCTCCAAGTCCATATATGCCTGAGTCTGAACAACCTCTTCATCAGCATGCTGAAAAATAGTATCTACATCCTCTAGTTTCTCCTAAAGAAGTGTGATTGAAATCTGGTGCTCAAGGATCTTGTTGAGCACCCAAGCCTTCTCATTCAAAAGTGATTCTTGACGAATGTGCATCAGTCAGAGGGATTTCTGGAGTGTGGGCAAGTTCACACTACTGAGGGTATGCTGGTGGAAACAATCAGGAGAGGTAGTATATGTACCCTCATGGCACCTTCTCCATGCTCACCTGTGCCTCTGTGCACCAGTTCATCATTGTCTTGTTAGAGGTGACAGCAGTGTATCCTAGTGGACGTTCGTACACACAAACAGCCACACAGCACGTTGTAGGAACAGTGGATAGACCTGTTTTGGACTCAGGACCAGTCTCATACCTATACTAAAAACTTTCCTATGTAATTCTTTTCTTCTCAGTCCTCTATGAAAGGCCTAAGATCAGAATACATTATCGAATAGATCATCTACACAAAGCTGCCAGTATAAAGAACAGAGAGCAAGGGTACAAGTTATTTCAAAAGTGCAGCAGCCAAGCCAACTCATAATTCTCTAAATTTTATTATGATTCAGTGTGGTTTGCTCTAAATTGGTCATAAATTTGAGATGATTATGAGATTATGAGATTCGGAGCCCTAAATTCCTGTGGGAAGTCATCCACTCTGCCTCATCGACGATCCTCCGGACCTGCCTAATAACACCTTGGTCTGTCCTCCACACATCCCATTCACAGTCTTCTCCAGCCCCCATTCCCATCCCAGCGCGTCGGTGCACCATTCCTCCTTCAACCCAGCGTCCCCCGCTAAGATGTACCTCCTTCAGCCCGTACGGAATCAACGCGTCCAACACTGGTCTGATGGATTTCGGATTGATGCCGGATCCTACAAGGATGCTCGGGCCATTGCCTTGTCTTAAAAAGAGGGACTGCAGCATAGGAAGTGACGTTGGAGCAGTAGGGCCATGTCCACTGAATAGAGTGTGACCCCAAAGACCAATATCGATCCGGAAAGACACGGTGGATTACCTGGTCAGTACGCGTGTGATGCCGGGGATGCTCGCTAAACTTAGAAAAGCTGAACATCGTGTGGCCATCAGCTTGCGTTGATCGTTCGGCAATGGCCGAACTTGCCTTGTGGAGCTGTGCACGTCATGTCGAACGCCCTATGGAAGCAGACTGCCAATACCAGGCAACTCAGCAGCACCCCTACAATACGCACTCGACATACCTTGCATTGATCCTGCTTCTTGCGCAAGCCTTGCATCCATACATAGTACCCTCTTCCCCTGAGATCTACTTACAATCTAGTCCGCTCCACGTCCACTGTCCCATCGGCTTTCAGGACTCCAAACACGACCCCGGTCACACCGGCCTCTTTGAACACTTTAATGTCCTCAACCATAACCTCCAACTCTTCCGACGAATATAAGAAGTCACCGACCCGTGGCCGCACCATTGCCTGGGTTATAAGTGGAATGACAGCCATGCGGTCAAGGTCAGTTTGGGAGACGAACCATGATGGGCGTCCAAGGCAGAACCCCCTGGACCGCGCGCAATAACCCTAGGGATGGCGTTGTCCCTCCGCCAATACCAAGGTTGCTACAAAGCTCTAGCCTGTCTGCTCCACCGTGGACAGCCCTGCTCGCCGCCCATGCAAACAACAGACGTACGTTAGCCACAAAAGACTGGGCACGAGTCCAAGGAGAAGTGGTCCACTGTGAGAGGAGCATACTCTATTGCAGATTTCACGGAGTCTATGCAGACCTCCAGCAACAGCCTATCGTGTGCTTTGGTGTGAGACATGAGAGGCTTGTACAGATGTGCGAGTGTGCCTGCACTAGGCACACACTGAAAGTTGTAGATATTTGCACAGCCCAGCCACATCGCTCACAACCGCCAGCGCCGGTCACAATACCTTGTGAGTCTTACCAAATATAGTGACTCCTGGGTTTAGGGTACCTGTAGCCCGAACTTTTACGTCGGGAGAACACCATGAATGAATACGGGGTTGACATACACGACAGCGACACGCGAAGCGTGCTTATACTGGTTAAGAAGCACGCCCGAGATCAGGAGTGCGGAGGGGTTCTTCTATACAGACGGCTCACTCGCGTCGCACAGAGTCTTCCGAAACACCTGCAATGCCGTCGGTGAGTGGTACAGCTCAGTAGATATTGTCATTGTATGGCTCTTTTTAGCCGAGAACCCAGGTGTCCTCGGGAGCATACACGGAGCATAAGAGAATCAAAGCAAGAGATTCAACTTGGCAAATGCACTCTCCGCCATGCCTCTCTTCGACCAAACTTTCCTCCTTTTACTTTAAGGAAGAGCAACGATGTTCAGTTTCGGAATCCTTTTTCTCAACCGCGGCAGCCCAACATGCACCTCTGTGTCGAGTGGCCCACGCTCTAAGGAGCCTTTAAAAGGCCACAGGGTATCATCCAATCAAGCTGGGCGTATTCTAAGACCGTTACAAAACTATCAATAATTGGATGGGGTTGATCATCAGCCGTCATGTCACTGTCAGGATACTGCAACTGTTTTGCTTTCACTGCTTGGCGCAAGTGCGACACAAGCCTGTCATACTATTCGTAACTGAAACCAGCACCTCAGACACGACGGGGCGAATCAAGTCCCCCCCCCAACTACGCGTTTTCGCCGCCATTCCTGCCGACACTTTGATCAACTGTATAGAAGACGAGCCCTCAAAGCGTCTCACAATCGCCGCACCGCAACGCGGCCTATATATCTGGAGACAAAATATCGGCATCGATGGTAGGCACACAACAGGCACGGCATAAGGTATCTGCCTGCACCACATCGACCGCACTGCGGCCTGCCGGCGCAAGCGAATCAACGAAACAAAGATGTATATGGTGGTGGGTACGACATGCGTGGAAAACAACATCTCAATGCAGTTATGGACGAGTCAGTGACGCACCACCAGCTCTTGCCTGGCTCCAACATGAGTAGGGAATACCATGGGTACCCGTACCCGCAGTGCACTGGCATGGGTTTGCACGGGTTCACACCGGTCACTGTGGGCCGGCTAGAGCCCCGAGATTCTATTATTTTTTCCTACTTGTGTTTGTATTTATGCTATTTTTATTTATTACTGTGCTAGGGCGACGGCAGAGGTATGTGCATGCAACGGCGGCGGAGTATCCGCACGATACGACGCCGGTGATAGAGAGAGGGTTTGTGCACATACAAGGTGGCGGCAGCTTGTGCTTGTGCAAAAGCCCCATGTATGTGCAACGAATGAAACCGTGGCAACATGTATGCTTTCGACGATGGTGGAGATGGTGCATGTGCACATGACAAGAGTCTATAACTGTCTAGATGGCTATGATGTGCAAACTGAACCATGCCATGCTACATAAACACCCCATCCACTAGCCCTCCTGGCCCATCATCAAAGTGACGAGCACATACACATTTGCAGTGATGAACATGAGACAAATGAGATACCCGGTCCCTGTGACAATCTTGCCATTACTGAAATCCTCATATTCATCGTCCTCGGTCTCCTTCATGGCTGTCTCGATGTCTGCGCGCGCCGCCGTCGCCACGTCCGCGGAGCTCGGTAGCTCCTGTACACGTTGTGAGAGCTCCGGTGGCGTCTTGCGGACGCGCATGATGGTCTTGGACGAGGTGAGCCACATGAGGGGGAAGATGATGAAGGGAAGCATGATAGAAAGAACAACCTGCGACACCACAAGCATTGTATTGATCCCGTGACGACCAACAGCGACAGCAACAGTTATCGACGGCACTAGGCCGATGAGGCGTGTAACGAGTCGCCGAATAAGTGGCTATGATTATTAAGAGACTTCAACCTATGCCAACATGACTATCGAATGACAAAAAAGGTACCGATGTTCGCCAGCGTAGAAAGCCCTCAGACACTAATTGGCCAGCCACCGTTGCTATGATCGATGCGCTCTGACCAGAACATAGAAGTGCAAGGGCAAATGTGATTGCAGCTCCTACCAAATAACCTCAGTGAGCCAAGATACCGGGGATTTACAATGAGTAAATGGCGTACCATGTCCAATAGTTTTGGTGAGTAAATCAAATGCATCAAAAAGACTTGCAGTTGCTTGTGAACCATATTGTCCCATTCCATAATAAAACACGGCGCTCGAGAGAATTAGGATGCTGGGAGAGGTGTTTGAGAAACATCACAGAGACAGCGAAAATGAGCAGCGAAGATTACAGCGAATTGATCAGAGTAACTAAACCAATCAAACTGATGACCATATCCACGATTCCATGGTATAAATGAGCCTTGACGAAGGCCAAAGAGTTGTTCTCTCTATCTTTATGACTCTTGGGTTCGACAATGCTGAGGCTAACTCGAATGGCGAACAGTGAGGCAACTGTTGAGCGTATGGAGTCCCAGAGGGTCTTCCGAGACTGCAAAGGTGCGTCTTCGATAAAGGCCTGAGGTCCTGATAGATCCTTATCGGATTTCATTGCAAGTCTGTCCTGTGTAGCAAGTGCGGACCCAAGGAACAGTGTGTGAGGCATGATGGTGGCGCCTAAGATGCCAACCGCTGGATGACAACGCACCATGAGCTACGATCGACCACAGTACATTGACAGCTTACATGTGTAAATACCACCAGAGGCAAAGATAGCTTTTGATGGCAAGTATCCGTGAAAGGCGTCGCCCCAATTGAGCTGTACCTTCGAGATGATTATACATATGCACACAAGAATAGCAAGGACCTGCCGGACCGTCAGAATGGACATGCGGGACAAGATATACAGATAAAAGCAACATACAAAGGTCGCTATGACAAGTTCAAAAAACTTGACTGGGCGCCCCCGGAGGGGGTCGCCAATGGCCAGGAAGAGCAACACGTCGCAAGCTGTCAAGAGAATACCGGCCCACAACGGAAGCTTCGGAAAAAGCATGCTGAGCGCGATAGCGGATCCTAAGAGTTCTGAAAGGTCCGTGCTAATCATAGCTAACTCGGAAATCGCATAAAGTGGATAGAGAGCGAGCCAGCGGTACAAGAGGGTGTGTCCGGGACGGTCATGCAGTAACAGACGGCAATGTGATGCGAGATCTGATGAAGAGAGCGATGAGAACCGGTATTGCGATGGATTGCGGGGTAGGCCTACCCAGACCTGTCACGATGCCTAACTTGCTTGCCAAACTCTGCAAAATGGTGAATTCGGTTAGCATACAGAACAGGAGCCCAACACCGACCTGAAAGAATAGAGCAAAAACGTTGGACAAGAGTACGACGAAAAGGAGTGAGTAGCCAAACTGCGAGCCTGCCCAGAGGTCGACGCCCCAGTTACCGCTAAAAATAGCAAATGCGGTGTTCAAAAAGGTGATGGAAAAATGGAAGAAAAGCATACGGATCAAAGCAGGCGACCGAGCAAATGATACCGACGCCAGTGTGTTTACGGATGTGGTCGAAGACGATCTTGGTGGAGGACCTGAGAGATAAGGAACATGTCTGTTGCTTGGGACGATGGAAGGTCGGATCGGTGACGGAGGATGTCATGGGGAGTGAAAGGGGGGTGATGGAGAAAAGGAAGGTGGAGGTAGGGTAGAATTCATGATAATGGGAGGAGAGTCCAAGAAGAACGGGAAGAAGTTCTACGTACTATCAGTGGGTTACAACCCTAGTGTTTGATAACCTGACAAAAATATTCTGCAGAGATCGCGGAGATCATTCATTCCCTTCTATTTTCCCATCAATATTTGACTTGAATATACTTCAGTCTTTCTGGTGATTTCTTGATTCACACTTTAGAGATGCATGCCAACCGACATTTATCTTTTCCGGGGGAAAAGGAGGCTGTCAACTTGGTCGACTTGCCTTGCAATGATGGCTAGATATTTGATTTGTACTTTGTGCGATTGCTGCGGCGCATGCCGGCATAAGCTCGCAATCCCGATGGCCATGCCGACGGTGACCCGATCCCGAATTCCAACACACTCGTGGAAGGCCGTGGGCAGTCGACATCTCGTCGCATAGCCAATCTAGCCAATCACAATTACAATAGGCTTATGTAAGAGACTGTGCAACCAACCATGTCCACAATTGATGATATAGACAATCATTCTGACTGACATCTCATAATATCACAGGAAGAAGCTCACAGATCAGACACAGATGGAAAATAGTAAGAATCTTCTAGGATCGTAAAATATGTGACATTCAGTAAGCCAAATCTACACTATATGCTATGGAGCAACATGATGGTAATCGCGATATGCTCATAGCTGCAAGTCAATATCTGTCAGCGGTCGCATCGAACAGGTGTGAGAGGATAAATGGAGGAGGGTGAGCAAAGGTCATGGTCAACACTCCACTCGTCATGCCTTCATAGGATCCAAACCATGTCGAACTCATCTACTCTTCTGCCTCCAGATCCTGCATTGGCCTTATCTTCGCTGGACGACCAGACCTGTTTTTCTTTGCCTCCCCATGTTGGAGAGCATATTTGTGGCGCCCCATGCCGCATTTGCGGCCGACATGGGAGCCGCACCCCTCAACGGTGCATAGGAATGTACCCATATACCAGCCTTCCCTTGCACCTTCTTGCCTGCTGTAGTGCCATTGTTGATGGGCACTGTTGTCGATGCTTAACTTTGCGTGTTTGTCGTCGAGTTGGCCCTAGACTCCGAGCCTGAAAATGTGTCCGGACTTCCTGTGACCAGTGCGACTATCCCGTTCTGGTCATGGAAATTTGGTGAGATAGGGCCTTGCCCGCTGCCTGCTGCGCAGCAGGTAAATATCTACATAGTACATTCTGAAAAAGGAATTGATGTTCTGACCTTGATGTGAACCGAACTTTCCAAGTGCCAGTAAGAAAAGAAGGGCGAGTGCGCGAGTGGATTTTACTGTCTTCCCGTCTCCGCTTGTTGGGATTATCCAGAGAGCAGGTAGCATGTGACTTGGCAACCCGAAACCGCTCTGCTTGACACCCACACTACTACTGAGTTATTATTGGCTAGTGTTTGTTACAACATCAATGGAAAAATCGTACCTCATTTGGATCTTCTCCGTCCACCTTGAAATCTTGTACGATAATGATAATTGACACCATCAATCGCGACATGACTATATATAAAAACTACACACAATTTGCTAATGAAAGCCAAAATACGATGTTGGCCCCAGCACTCTCTTTCACGGTCCGTCACGTTGCCGACAGTCAGACCTGAGACTCAGCAGCTTACACGAGTGTATGCTAGCGCACGGCATTAGCGGCATGAAATCTCAATGTCACATAATAGTTACAATGTAACGCATTCCCCACAGCAAAACAAATAATGGCGGTAGCAGCGGCAGCATATGCATGTGACAGTGCAGCATTGAGGAAGGGCACACACATCTATGTGACATGGTGCTGGTGAGGGAGAGTACTTCTATGCCACGGCAGCTGGCGGCGCTGTGTAGAGAGTCGGCGTGTGCGCATGACGCTGTGCCAGAGTGTGTGCGCAAGACGGTGGCAGGGGGGGGACAACGCGCGTGCACATGCCAGTGCTGGCGAGGGACGACGGGCAAGTGTACGTACTATGGAGGCGGCAGTATGTGCTCGTGCAATAAGGCACCCGCGGAGAGTAAAATTATGGTAGTGTGTGTGCGTGCAACAGCAATGGTATCTGCGCGTGCCACAGCGTGTCCGCGCGACACGGCGCCAGTGAGAGGCTACGGATGCGTGTTTTTAACAGTACAGGTACGGGTGTGATCAAAAATATCCGGGGGAGAACCCGTGATGTTCCCTAGTGTCACTAACCCGTCTATAGCTGTCCAGATAGCTATGACATGCAAACCGAAGCATGCCATGCTACATAAATATTCCATCCACTACTAGCCCCCCTGGCCCATCATCAGGGTGATGAGCACATATGCATTTGCGGCGATGACAACGAGACATATGAGATACCCAATCCCTGTGACAATCTTGCCGTTACTGAAATCCTCATATTCGTTATCCTCGGTCTCCTTCCCGATTGTCTCGACGTCTGTGCGCACTACCATCGCCGCGTCCGCGTTGCTCGGTAGCTCCTGCACATGTTGTGAGAGCTCCGGTGGCGTCTTGCGGACGCGCATGATGGTCTTGGACGAGGTGAGCCACACCAGGGGGAAGATGATGAAGGGAAGCACGATTGAAAGAACAACCTGCGACACCACAAGCATTGTATTGATCCCATTACGACCAGCAGCGACAGCAACGGTTATCGATGGCACTAGACCGATGATACGTGTAACGAGTCGCCGAACCAATGGCTATAAATTAAGAGACTTTAATTTTAACGCATGCCAACACGACTATCGAATGAGGAAAAAGATACCGATGTTCGCCAGCGTAGAAAGCCCTCAGACACTAATTGGCCAGCCACCGTTGCTATGATCGATGCGCTCTGACCAGAACATAGAAGTGCAAGGGCAAATGTGATTGCAGCTCCTACCAAATAAAATGAATAAATCTCAGTGGGCCAAGATACCGGGGAATTACAATGAGTAAATGGCGTACCATGTCCAATAGTTTTGTTAATTAAATCATATGCATCAAAAAGACTCGCGGTCGCTTGTGAACCATATTGTCCCATTCCATAATAAAACACGGCGCTCGAGAGAATTAGGATGCTGGAAGAGGTGTTTGAGAAACATCACAGAGACAGCGAAAAATAAGCAGCGAAGATTACAGTGAATTGATCAGAGTAGCAAAACCGATCAAACTGATGACCATATCCACGATTCCATGGTATAAATGAGCCTTGACGAAGGCCAAAGAGTTGTTCTCTCTATCTTTATGACTCTTGGGTTCGACAATGCTGAGGCTAACTCGAATGGCGAACAGTGTGGCCACTGTTGAGCGTATGGAGTCCCAGAGGGTCTTCCGAGACTGCAGAGGCGGGCCTTCGATAAAGTCCTGAGATCGTGATAGATCCTTATCGGATTTCATTGCAAGTCTGTCCTGTGTAGCAAGTGCGGACCCAAGGAAAAGACTGTGGGGCATGATGGTAGCTCCCAAAATGCCAATCGCTGGATGACAACGCACCATGAGCTACGATCGACCGCAGTACATTGACAGCTTACATGTGTAAATACCACCAGAGGCAAAGATAGCTTTTGATGGCAAGTATCCGTGAAAGGCGTCGCCCCAATTGAGCTGTACCTTCGAGATGATTATGCATATGGACACAAGAATGGCAAGGACCTGCCGGACCGTCAGAATGGACATGCGGGACAAGATATACAGATAAAAGCAACATACAAAGGTCGCTATGACAAGTTCAAACACCCTCACCGGGCGCGCTCGGAGAGGGTCGCCAAAGGCTAGGAAGACCAGCACGTCGCAAGCTGTCAAGAGAACACCGGCCCACAACGGAAGCTTCGGAAAAAGCATGCTGAGCGCGATAGCGGATCCTAAGAGTTCCGAAAGGTCCGTGCTAATGATGGCTAACTCGGAAATCGCATAAAGTGGATAGAGAGCGAGCCAGCGGTACAAGAGGGTGTGTCTGGGACGGTCATGCAGTAACAGACGGCAATGTGATGCGAGATCTGATGAAGAGAGTGATGAGACTCGGTATTGCAATGGATTGCGGGGTATGCCTACCCAGACCTGTCACGACGCCTAGCTTGCTTGCCAAACCCTGCAAAGCAGTGAATTCGGTTAGCCTGCAGAACATAAGCCAGTTACTGACCTGAAAGAATAGAGCAAGAATGTCGGATAAGAGTACGACGAAGAGGAGTGAATAGCCAAATTGCGAGCCCGCCTGGAGGTCGACGCTCCAGTTGCCGCTAAATTACCAGATACAATATTCAGGAGGCAAAAAATATGATGGGAGAATGAAAGAAGAGCATACGGGTCAAAGTAAGCGACTGAGCAAATAATACCGACGCCAGTGTGCTTACGGATGTGGTCGAAGACGATACCAACGGAGGACCTGAGAGATAAGGGATATGAATGTTGCTGGGGACGATGGAAGGTCGGGTCGACGACAGAGAGTGACATGGGAGCGAAAGAGGGTTGGTGGAGAGCAGGAAGAGGGTGGGCATAGGATTGTACGTACTATCTATTAAAGGCTCAATGTTTATTCATCTGACATAAGCATTCTGCAAAGACCGCAAAAGTCGTCAATTCCTTCATCAATATTTCACATAAATACACTTCAGTATTTCTAGTAAATTCCAGCTTTTCCAATGCTTTCGTCGTTGTACTATGTGCCATTCAAAGTCTCCGAAGACAAACCTTCTTAGAATAACGAGTCAAGCTGGATCTATTTCTGGGGGCAGATTTCTTGATTCGCACTTCAACGATAGATGTTGACAGTCAACTTGACTTTGCAGTGACGATTGCTGTTGTGACATTAAGGTTTCATGCCGTCAATGCCGTGCACTACCATCCCCTCGGCTGGCGACTTGCGAACTGTTGAGTCTGAACCCGGCAGGCAGTCGACGACGTGACAGACTGTGACAGTTCCGAAACAAACCAACAAACACTGGGGTCAACGTCGTATATTAACCTTGGTCACAACTTGTCCATCATTCATTTTTGTACAGTCATGTTGTGGTTGATGAAGACAGTCATCGTACAGAATTTCAAGGTCCTCGGTGGAGATATGAATGGGGTACAATTTTTCCATTGATGTTGTAACGAAGACTAGCGTGACTAGCCCAGTGATAGGAGTGAACGCGGTAAGGCTTTGGGGCGCGTCGATCACTCGAAGGCTCCGTCGATTCAGTTTCGACTGTAATACAGTTGATATTCTTTCTTTTCTTTTGTGGACTGTCATATCCCTTGTTTTTGTTTCAAACCTACCGATTGCGCCCCGAGATGTTAACTTATTTCTTTTGCAGTAGACCCGGTGGGGGGTGAGAGAGGCCGGCAGGGATTGCACCCGGCGCTGGGAAGTGAATACAATTACGCATACCAGTAACTCTGCACAGTACTAGTGTGGGTTTCAAGCTCTGTTGTGTCAACCAGAGCTGTTTCTGGTTGCCCAGCTCGCCTAGCCTCGATTTTAACATAGGTGAACTTGGAGATTCCCAACAAGCGGAGATGAAAAAACAGTAAGGTTCACTGGCGCGCTCGCCCATCCTTTTTAACTGACACTTGGAGAGTTCAGTTCACATCAAGGTCAGAACGTCAATTAATCTATCAGAATGTTTCTAGGAGTGTATTAGAATTCGGGATTGGGCCACCGTCGTCGGGAATTGCGAGCTTACGCCGCGCCAATCGCAGAAAGTCCACATCAAAGTATCTAGTCTTGCAAAACCCCGAAGGATAAAAATAAAAAATCGATAAAATCCGAAACATAGAAAAGCACATCAATCACAGCGAAGCATGCTTCCATTACACTTCTACCGATCACCTGGCACTGAACACGTTGATCTCATGCCATCTACATTGTTTGGTCATGACGCTGACGGAGAGTGGTTCACATTTACCCAGTCTGATGGGGAGCCTGAGGAAGTTGTCGAACAGGCTGATGACGGGGATAACTCCGGGGGCCATGATGAAGACAAGTCTTCTTATGACAGTGAAGGTGGGTCGGGGGTCCTGGGAGGTGAGTATTGGTATTGCTGTCTCTATCACAGATGTGATTGACAGGTGTAGAAGCCCGAACTTTTGCGGCAGGTTTCACAGACTTCCGTCGATTCTTTGGGATCGCTCTGTAGCACGCCATGCAGCGTATTCAATAGTAGTGCTAGGCCCAAGAACTCATGGCGACTAGAGGCGTAATCGAATGGCATGACTGCGCGTTTGAGGGTGAGAGCGTGTGAGTGCTTACCAGCCCTCCGGGTTGCTACTATGACAGTGTGACGAAGTGAGCTGCGAATCCTGGACAACATTAAATAGGAGTGGGTGACGCACTGTGCGTGGCCCGGTCCCTATGTGATAGGGGAGAGCGGAAGGTGCTTACCATGCTGGGTTGTGGCAGGTTGGTGCAGCTGTTGGTGTAGCCCGAACAGCACCGCACGTACTTCGACACTATCAAGACATCGCTGAACCACTGGCCCACGCACGAAATAATCCAAGGTGCAGCCAATCCACCGACCTTAGCCTGGATAATATCGAGGCGGGCAGCGAGTAACGTGTCATTATCGATGGTCTTGGTGAGCTTGTAGCGAGAAAATGCCATGGCCCGGGCATTGGGTTTCGACGAGGATCAGAAGGCAAAGGCATGGAAATGGTCCTCACGAAAGACCTCAGGTTGCCTCACCTTGGAAGGATGAGAGATGAGGGAGAAGATGGGGCGCACTGTCGTGGTGGTATGTATAAGGAGCCCCGATCTTGCTGATTCTAATCTGATTCTCAGGCTATTTCGTTCGGACTCGGAGTTGATGTGTTGGTACGTAAGCATGAAAGGGTGACAATTAGCTGTGCGTTTTTCTTACAGTGACCTCTGGATCATAACATGGCCAGTTTGGACAACGAGTCAGTCAGGTCTTGTATCTCTCGTGTTGATAAGCAGCCTTACAATCTAATGATAGTAATCGCACGGGAGACCTGTGTTTAAAGCTTCACAGCAGTGATGGTGTTAACACAGATGATCCTTTAATATTTGCATTACTAGGCTCGCATCAATCCGGTGGCCAAGTCAATTCTAAAAATAGGGCACGATCGCTCAGGTGTCGAACGAGTATTTTAGTGGAGCGTGGGAAGGCCACGTGGACTAAAGGTGATGAAATGTCGACATGCCCAGAACAACGGAAAGCTATGGATTGTATTGAGATGGAGATGATCAGACGAGACGGGGAGGAGGAGAGGAGCAACATGTAGTGAGCACTATCTCAACAAATGAAAATTTTCATTTTGTCCATTTGTATAGGCAGTAACGGTGGTGACGCGCGGACGCGGCGTGACGCGCCCTCCCCGACTCTTGGGTTACCGCCGTACCACTACCTCGTTCCCAACTCCTTCCCGTTCTTTTGGTACCATCCTCTTCATCATGCTACTCGACTCCCACACTCTTCCTCTCCTCCCCCTTTCCCCTCTCACTCCCTATGGCGTCTCCTGTCTCCGACCCTCCCCTCCGTCATCCTAAGCGACATTCTTGGTCCTTATTTCTCAGGTCATCCGCCAATATTGTCTTCAATCACGTTTTTAAGCACTCCGGCGTCGGTATCATCTGCTCAGTCGCTTACTTTGACCCGTACGCCCTTCTTTCATTTATTTCTATCATTTTTCTTTGCCTCCTAAACACCGTATTTACTGATTTAGCGGCAATTGGGGCGTCGACCTCCAAGCGGGCTCGCAATTTGGCTATTCACTCCTCTTTGTCGTGCTCTTATCTGGCATTTTTGCTGTATTTCTTCAGGTCAGTAACAGGTTCACGTCCTGCACACTAACCAAATTCACCACCTTGCAGAGTTTGGCGAGCAAGCTAGGCATCGTAACAGGTCTAGGTAAGCCTCTCCCCTCAATCCCTCGCAATCCCGATCCCCATAGCTCTTTTCATCAGATCTCGCATCGCATTGCCGTCTG
>QLPN01014569.1:0-10275 GCA_003314395.1 Albatrellus ellisii
ATGTTTTCCATGCCTCATGCCTGAGCCAGGGGAGACACTACAGGTTCTGTCCATTATGCACTTCCTGCTTCATTACATCCATGTCCACCACATAGACATTCTCCATCCTCAGGTCTCTTTTTAACTGGCCTGTGTATTAAAAGATGGGCAGTGTTATAAACATTAAATAGATTGTTTGGAGACAGAGGCAGCCTTGTAGGCCAAGATGTAGGTTTAAAGTAGGAAGAGGACCAGAGTCCAGATGTCATGCATGACTGTAAGATCAGACAAGATGTGTACCAGATGGTAGAGGGTACACAGAAGAAAGAGAGAACTGCATTGAGCAGGTATGTCAGAAGAGAGCTAAGAGAGTAGAAGAGATACTCACCTCAGCACATGCAGAAGTGCTGAGGTGAGACAAAGACAAGGTAAAGAAGATATAGATATAGTAAGAGCAAGATAGAGTTTAAGAGGAGCTCAAACCATAAAGAGAAAAGAAATACCAATAATATGAGATAGAGATAAGTATACTTAATAAATAAGCAGTGTGATCAGCATCATAAGGTAATGAAAAAACCAACACTGTGTTGAGCTTCTTTGTGAGCCTTGTGAGGCAACCCACTTTTGCAGAAGTTCTTGAATACAGCTCATCCCTTCTGGCCTTGCAGGTAGGACCCTCCCAGTGCTCCTGTGATCATCCTCCTTTGTTTCTCATGGAACCTGGCACAATCCCAAAAGCAATGCATCACATCATTGCAGCCTTGGGAACTCACCCCCATGATGAATGGTTGTGGTCACACCCTGTTCATGTTGAGCATATTTTCATCTGAGTTCAGCTGGCAAAGGTATGCATCAAACAGTTTGATGAGACCATCTGCCTGGAAGTGGCAGCATTGGTGTGTGAACCCCATCAGATACACCTGGTAGTGGTGCATGGCCATCATTGCCTGGTAGTGGTGCATGGCCATCATTGCCTGGTC
Source organism: Albatrellus ellisii (assembly GCA_003314395.1). Taxonomy (NCBI): domain Eukaryota; kingdom Fungi; phylum Basidiomycota; class Agaricomycetes; order Russulales; family Albatrellaceae; genus Albatrellus; species Albatrellus ellisii. Next base: position 960 of record QLPN01014569.1, read on the forward strand.
AGGGTCTATTACCATCTTGACTTCCATGTCAGAGTCTGCTGTGTTTGAGCCCACTAGGCCATTACCTTGGAACAGGCCCTTCAGGTTGAACAAGTCCATGAGGATCCCACAGAACCCTGTCTGGGAAGGGTTGTGCATGGCATTGTGGAACCCATGTGCTAAGTAGAGTTGTAGCAGAGAGTGTATTGTGGAATACAACTACTACTATAAGAGGGAGGGATGCACATTATCACAGAGAAGTAAGTGGAGGTGGAGTCTGAGGAGAAGATGTGAGGTAGTGCATGTAATGAGTATGTAAAGTGTAGTGAAGCCAAATGAAAGGTATAGTATGCATGAAATATTCAACAGTCCCCCCATCACATTCACATCCCCAAACCCTGCCTCTTGCATGCAGTATCCCATGAATGCCACCACTGCCTGAGAATGCATCCCATGCATGCATGATGACCCAGTCTGGTACCCACACACCTCTTGTGGCTCATCAATCACCTGGTAGCTCTCTGGAACCATTGCCAGCCACACCTGTTCATTGTCCAGGCTCCCAACCTGCAACATACATCCTTTCATGTCAAACCCAAGCATCACCTTCTATGCCATCCACTCCACATATGGACAGTCCATTGATAGCCATAGTGCATACTGGTGATCTGTCACCACATTCCATAGCACCATGTCCAGCCCTGACCCATGAGTCATCCCACTCCATCATATATCCTGCAGATCAATTGATTACTACCTAGTGCTGCTTTTGCAGTAGCCTCATCATGAAATCTGTGCACTCATTGTCATATAATCTATGAAGTTTCACCTTCCAAACATCTAAATCCTCATACACAGGTGACCACTCCAGATCCACCTGGTGCCTGTCATGCAATGTGACCAGGATCATATCCTGCTCCAGTGCCTCATTAGTTCCCATCATGGCAGGTACTTCCTCCTGGTCCATCATCACCAGTGTAGCTGTATCATGAACTGGGTGGAATGCATCCATCCCAAGTCCTGCCTCATCCTCCACTTCATTCATCATTGTCACCATTATCACTGTGAGCTAACAAGGTATGTTGCAAGAATGACCTTCATCACACTCACTCATCTCTGTCTCTTTCCTCATCCATCATCCTGCAGTAAATCATGATGAGGAATGGAACCCATAAGCACACACACCTTTGTGAATGATGATGCTTGGTGTCAGGCTGCCTTCTTATTCTTCTCATTTTTCTCTATATTTTCCATATTTTATTATGTCTCTATTGTTACAGATCTCACAATCACTCCCAATCTATCAAAGTGGTTCTCATGGTCATGCGTTTCTCTTGGTTCATCTTTATCAGCCAATGATGTGTATGTCACTCAATCTCAGATCAGCCCAGTTATGAAGTAGTTATGACTTGTTTCTCACATTTACTGTGGATACTCACTCAGCTCTCTCACACTTGGTGCAGAGTATCACTAATCTTTCCAATGCTTACTGCAGACATCAGACATCCCCTTTCTGATTGGTTATTTTCTATAGCTTTACTGCACAGCCTTTGCTAGTTCATTTGCCTGCCATAGAGTACAGTACTATATATACTATAGGACCCCTAGTGATATCCCCCAGTTCTGATCATCTGGGATATCCACTAGGTGCAGTAGTGTCTCCTCTCTTTTGTCTTAGCTGATTATATGTCTGGTATATCTGCTAGTCCAAGTGCAATCATCCTTTTTGTTTGTTTAGCTTTTCTTCAGTTAGTCAGCTTCAACATAGTATCAGCCTCACACTTGGTCCATCCCACTCACCCTTCTCTCCACTCATGCAAGGCACTGTGTGCATTTGATCATGTAAACACCTTTTACAAATATTTCATCTAGTCATTGACCCTCACCTTTCTCCATAAATGTCATCATCACCATAAGCAAGGCTGACTGCCACCTTGTGTATGTGCAGGTTGGTGCAGGCGAGGGACCGGAGTTTATATGTGATGAGCATCAGGTACACAATCCCCAGAGGGGAGAGCAAGGCAGATAACATCTGCAGCAGCAGGTAAGAGGTCACAAGTGCAGTAGGTGAGGTGATGTGGTTTAGGTATGCTGCAGGGTTGTGTAAGAGAAGGAAGATGGAGAAGAGTAGTGCACTCAATCAGACTGTGTAGATGATGTCTGAGGAGATGTGTGGTATATAGTCCATCTTATATAGTATATGTCCCATAAGGTTGGGGTGGAGAGAGTAATGCAAAGTACAAGGAGCACTAGAGTAGGAGGGATGCATGTCATCCTGGTATAGTGAGTGGGGCTTGGAGGAGTGATCTGAGGAGATAGTGTAGTGTACATGTGCAGTAGGTAAGTAGCACATGTGGAGGAAGCTGAATGATGAGTGTAGTATATGATGCACAAATATTCAACACCTTGCACATCAGAGATGGAATACCACATAAATGATCAATCATCAATATCCTTACTTCCAGGCATGCTGTAGTCAGGATGGAAGTCCCACATATCCCATAAAGGGAAGCTAGGTGCACTCAACTCTTAGATCACACTAAAAGAAGAGGATATCCAGCTGTAGTGAGCTGGGATCTATTCACTATTCTACTATCCTACTTATAGTACTATGGATTGCACACAGACTAGGCACAGTACATCTACAAGGATGTGTGGCATCCATGGGAATAGCCCCTAGTCTAGACTGTAGGGACATAAAGTGATGATTAGGTATGATCAACAGGATAAGATCTGCCTCTTTGTTAATCATCAACAATATGATTGGGCAATTTTGTTACCCATGGCAGAATATGCATACAACAATCACATTCATACCTAGATGAAATATTCTCCATTTATGCTGGATTATGGAGCTGGATTATGGACAGAATCCATGTATGGGACATGAACCCCATACATCTACCAAGATAGAATCTGTTGACAAATTTATAGAAGGATTGGAATGTATTAGAGAAGATGCAGAGGTGTCACTGAAGAAGGCAGCAGAGGATATGAAGAAGTTTTATGATGAACATTGTGGCAAAACACCTGTTTATGTCAAAGGAGACTGGGTATGGCTTGATGTAACTGATATTGACACAGGAAGACTGATGAAGAAACTAGATCATAAACACCTTGGTCCATATGAAGTACTTGAGGAACTTTCAAACAATGCATATCATCTCAAACTCCCCAAGATGATGAAGATTCATCTGGTTTTCCATGTTGTCAAACTTCTTCAACCTTTTACTTCTGATTCTATTCCAGAAAGAGACATTTGTCCTCCTCCTCCCCCTATTATCAAGAATGGCATAGAAGAGTATGAAGTTGAGGAAATGATCAGGACCAGAGTCCAATATATTCCCAAAGGGAGGCTTGGCACACTCAACTAATAGTTCACACTAAAAGAAGAGGTAATTCAGCCATATCAAGCTGGGATCTATTTGCTAAAAGGTAGGAGTGAACTTCTCCAAGGTCTGTCATTTCAAACATGGTGGCAAGGTTGGCTTTGCATTGTTCTACTTCAGTGAGGGATTTGCCTAAGATGGTGATGTTGTCAACATATAGTATGATGATGAGGTTGAGTTGGAGATGTAGATCCCAGAGTTGGAGAAGGCACAAGTGAATCTGAGTTTAAGGAGCACAGTGTGCATTTTGTGATGCCACTGTCTGGATACCTACTTCAGATAATAGATGGCCTTGTTTAGTCTGCAAACTTTGTCCTCTATTCCCTCCTGTACAAACCCTTGTGGTTGCACCATGTAAATTTCTTCATCTAAGTCCCCATTCAGGAAGGTGGACTTGATGTCCATGGAGCAAACCTCCCAGTCATCTAGAGCTGTGATGGCAAGTAGAGTTCATAGGGATTCAAAGCATGCAACAGGTGAAGAAATTTCTGCATAATCAATACTGTATTGCTGTGTGAATCATTTTGCTACAAGACAAGCTTTGAAGTGCTGTCTGCCTTCTGTTTGAACACCCACTTATTTGCTACCAGGTTCTGTCCTTTGAGTAGGTCTACCAGATCCCATGTTTGCAATTTGTGTCACATGTGTAGTTCTTCAAGGCAGGCAGAGTGCTGGTCAGGATGCTCTATTTTTCCTATATTTGTTGCTATTTTTCCTTTCATTTTTTACATGCATATCACTCAAAGATTTGATTATATCTTATGATCTACTGATCAGATCTAATCCAAATATCTTATTATCTATCTCAGCAAGCAATCTGATCCATTACATATTCACAATTACTAATTGGCCAACTTACTACAGTACTATGACTCATTTTCTCACACAATGCTGTGCATTCTTACTGATGCTGTACAACACTACTGTGCTCATTGTTTCCAATGCCTGCCCTACAGTGACAGGGCCTGGTCCATGCACAGAGTATTCTACTATATATACTCTATGTCTTTAGCATATATTCTTTAGCTTAGCACATCTGAGATATCTGCTATATAGTGCATTAGTCTCTTTGCACTATTATATCCTCTTTTCCCTTTGGTGTTCTTGTGTGACCTCACTGTTTAGCATTGGACTCACAGTGCCATGCATCAGCATATCATGCAAGGTGGCATAGGAAAGGATGGCAGAGAGTGAAGAAGATGATGTGTGCTAAGAGCAGCCTACTGGATGGTCTTAGGGAAGTTCTGATATGATGATACCCCTGGTAACAAGATGGTTGATATGTGCTTGATAGACATAATAACTGGTTCTGAGGATGATGAAGAGAGGGATCAACGAGATAGTGATAAGGATAATTCCACCAATGACTAATTGAGAATCCAGGGTGACAAGTGTAGGAAGTCTGAGCAACATTTAAAGTGACTTAGAGTTCTTAGACTTAGTTCTTTAGAGTGAAGTGAGATGAAGGGTGAGCTTAGATCAAGCACAGTATAGGAGAATCCCTAGATTGTGAAGTTGACAAGACTGGGGTTTAAGACCACCAGTCTTTCAACTACTTATACAAAACTAGAGTGCTAAGTATAGTAGAGTTGCACAGTAAAGCACAGTATTGTGCAGCAATACACAGTAATGCACAGTAGTGTGCAGTAAGTCATGTCCATTGTGTAAGTAATGTGACTTAGCCACAAGCATGAAATGAACTGGATGTAAACAAAGGTAAATAAGAGCGAGAAAAGGGAGTCCTTGCTAATTGTATAGTAATAGTCCTTAGCAAGTAGATGTTATAATAAATAAAAAATGATAAGTCTAATATAGTACTTGGAGCTAAGCTCACACTTAAGTTTGTAAATACTTAAGTACTATAAAAGATAAAAGAAAGATGAGTCCTTACTAAGTAAAGTGGAGCTATGCTCACACTTGTAGTAATAATACTACACTTTACTTAATAAGTAAGATAAGATAAAGAAAAGAAAAGATAAAAAAGAAACATGTTACAAGGTGCCAAAGCAAGTGCCTTGTAACAATGTGCCAGTGCAGGGCATGGAAAAAACATTGTTGTCTGATCCAGACCCCCCTCCTTCAACATCTGCTACAGACAACACACTGTATACACTGTCAGCAAAATGGGTGGGAGGGTGATGGTCACAATGCAGGGACATAATGGGTCTGTCATTGTCAAGGAAAGTAGTGTGAGCCTGCTGGTAGCCCAAGGTGAAGTGGGGGCTACCAAACCACTACAGAGGCTCAAGCAGTGAGGAAGGAGTACCATGGTGAGTTCAAGAGGCATGGCAAGCAGGGACAGGAGGCAGAGGCATGAAAGGGGGAGTGGATGGTGGCACAGGGGGTGGGATGACCACTGCAGGAGCAGGTGAGACTGGCACAGGTTGTGTGCCCACAGCAGCAGGAGGTGTGGCACCTGCAGCAGGTGCAAGCAGGATGCCATCAGAGTTGGCAGGTGAGTCTCTGCCATCATCATCAAAGCCATCTGCTGAATCATTGTCATCAGAGCCATCAGAGTCTGAATTGTCTGGAAGTGCAATGGGGTCACCAGGAGGAAGAGGAGGTAGCAGCAAGGCAGGATTGATACCGAAACCTGGAAAGGTGAGTTCATCAAACTGAACCTTGCTAACAACAGAATAATGTGTTGAGGGGTCCCAGAAGAGCCAGGCCTGTATACCTTCCTGGTCCTGATGAAGACCACAGGGCACACACAAGGATCAAGCTTCAACTGCAAATGTGTACAAAGGTGTGACAGCCAAAACTCCACAGGTGAGAAACATCCAGAGCAACACCATACCAAAGGGAGGAAGGAGTAGACCAGCCAAGTCAACATGCTGGCAAGAGGTTGTACATATAAGTGGCAATTTGCATGGCATATTGGAAGAGAGACTGGCACCATGCAGGAGAGAGCATATGATCAAGAAGAATGCAATTCCAGCACCTGGTGTAGCTGTTTTGCTGCAGGCTGTAGGGGACAGTCTGCTGGTGCAAGGTCCCCTTATCCCTGAGAACCTGCTGCATGTGTTGACTAGTATTCACTGCCATGATTGGTCTGGAGTTCTTTGATGGTGGACAATGTCTGCATGCAGGCCCAGACAGAGTACACTTCAAATGCAGCACAAACTTGGTCCTGTCATTGAAGAGGGTAGATAATGCCATATCCAGAATAGTCATCCAGGAATGTGACAAAATAAGAGTTGCTGAAGGTGGAATGTGTGCTGAGAGGACCAACCACATCAGAGTGTGCCACACCAAGGACACAAGAGACTCAAGAGGTGGAAGGGAAAACAGAGTGTGAGAGAGCTTCCCCAGCACACACAGCCAGTGCAGATAGAACCCAAGGGTGGTGTGGAAGTGACGGAGAATCCCTTAGCTTGCATGGGTGTGATTCTGCAAAGGACACAGTGTGAGAGGTGACCAAAGAAGACATGCCAGATGTCAAGGTCTGTTGTGGAGTTTGCAGAGTGGATAGTGGGAGGTGAACACAGCTTGACCCAGTAATTTCTGTTGCAAAGGACAGAAGATGTCCAAGCCACACAAAAATATGCAGGTGCCATTCTGGTGAGTTATTGTAAAGCCAAGAGCATTGAGTCTGCCAACAGAAAAATATGATGTCCTGCAGTGGGAATGTGGAGAGCAGCACTAAGGGTGTTGTCAACCATTCCATGAACACTGTCAGCTACATGGCAGATGGACCTGGAGCCAATGCAAGATATGCTCAAGTTGTCACCTAGATGGATACTTTGGTGGGCAGATGTGTTGTAAGTGACAAAGTCTAGAGATGAGGAGATGTGTAGTCTGAGTATCCCAAGTCCAACATCCAAAGGCCAGTATCATACAAGGAGTAGAAGCAGGCACTAAGGCCAGAAGAGGAGGATGCTGTGAGGCCAACACTGCTAGCAAGGTCACACAGTAGACTTATGAAGAGAGAGAGGGAAGAGGGATGATAGTATATTCAAGGACTAACTTGCTATGAAGCGGATATCCCAGAAGTACTAAACTAAAGAACAAGTACACTATGAAGTACAGTATATATAGTAAATGCCTGTGCACGCAGACCATGTATGTTGCTGTAGGGCAGGCATTTGAAGCATAGTAAATGAGGATAGCATGACGTCATGCACAGCATGTGTGAGAATGATCAGTAAGTAATGCACAGCATTGCACAGCTAGTGTGAGAGTATTTGTAAGTGTCTGTGGGAATATGTGTCATAAGTAAAGAGTAAGCAGCCCAATGACAAATGATGAATGAGTCATAGATTATCATGAAAGATCTAATCAGATAAGATAAGATGTAACATAGATCTTGAGTGATAAGACAAAAGAAATTTGTAAAATGAAAAGAAAAATAATGTGTCCTGACAATACCCCCATTTTATGGCTGAGATGACCCGACAAACCACTAGACTCCTGTAGAACCAAAACCTCCATCTCCTCTTGAGGTATCATCTAATGATTTGACTTCCAAAACATTGGCAATTGATATGTTTTCGAGGATTAATTGTGCAATACGATCTTTTTCTTTGATATGGAATATGTCATTTCCATTATTGACAAGAAGAACTTTGAGAGGACCACAGTAGTCTGAGTCAATTACTCCAGCTCCAATTGATATAGAGTTTTTGACAGCCAAACCACTGTGAGGAGCAATACATCCATAACAGTGACTTGGTATAGCCAAGGAGACTTGAGTATCAATTAACTTTTGACAATGTGGTAGTATCTCTGTTTCTTCTGCACTATAAAGATCTAGTCTGGCCATGAATAATGATCCTCTGGTAGGAATAGATGCCTTGTCTGAAAGTCTTTTCACCAGTAATATGATATTCTGGATAACTCAAATGGCAGTTGGGTGTGATAAATGGAATTCTTTAACCAATTTTGGGACATCTTTGGTAATGATAGATGCTGGTTCCCAAGAATTAGCTTTGTGTGGATAATTTTTCCATTTTATCAAATATTTGACCTTGCCATATTGTTTATGAGTATCGAGAATTTCCTCTACCTCATATCTCTCTTCTCTGCCTTCAACTATAGGAGCTGGTGGGGGTTTTTTTTTTCTTTCAGGAATAGAGTTGGCTATGAATGGTAATAGTTTGACCACATGGAATACTGGATGGATTCTTAACGTTTTTGGTAATGTGAGTTTGTAACTGTTGTTGGATAAGACTTCAACAATCGCATATGGTCCAATTCATTTGTGGTCCAATTTCTTCATGGGTCTATCCAATTGAATATTGGATGTGTCTAGCCAGACTTTATCCCCTACTTCGTATGTGGGAGTTTTTCCTCTGTGTGCATCGTAATATTTCTTCATATCTTCTGATGCTGTCAGAACGTACTTATTTTTCTTGTCATTTTATGATTTCTTTCATCCTTATTGCTCAAGATCTACTAGAGATATCTTATCTCATCTTATCAGATCATTAGTAGATCTTATTGCGATTATCTATGACTCATACTCATTTAGTCATTGGGCCACTTACTGTACATTTATGACTACATTTCCCACAGACGCTTATTGATGCAGTGCAATGCTGCGCATCGCTTACTGATACTTCTCACAGATGCTGCACATCTTATTTACATATGCCTGCCCTATAGTGACAGCACATGGTCTGTGTGCTGATCCCTATAGTATATAAGGACTCTCATGTAGTAGATAGCTCTCTAGCTTTATACATCTGAGATATCCACTACACAGCATGACTCTTCTCTAAGGTGTATTGTCTCCTCTATCACCAATCCCCCTCCTCTTTCAGTTGTGACCTCGCTGTTCAGCATGCGCCTCACAGATGCCTTGTTCAATGTGGCTTTGGCATCGTCTCTAGCTCTCTCTAGAGAAGATATGAAAACATTGACTGATTCAATATTTGATTCGGCATGAGGTTCAAATCCCATCCTTGGATGTTGACCACTATTCAATATGAATGGAGTTTGTTTTGTGG
>QLPN01014574.1:5512-31818 GCA_003314395.1 Albatrellus ellisii
CTTGCACAGCATCAGTAAGGATGCGCAGCATCTGTGAGAAGCTCTGTAAGCGACTGTGGGAATATGTGTCATATGTGTACAGTAATCGGGCCGATGACGAATGATGAATGAGTCATACATAATCGTGATAAGATCTACATGATCTGATAAGATATCTTGTGTAGATCTTGAGCGATAAGGATGAAAGAAATTGTATAATTAAAGGAAAAATAAATGCGTCCTGACAGGAGGCTGCACACATGGTGTATTGCAGGTATGTCAAGGTGCTGGGGATCATTGTGACCTGTTCCCATGTAAGTGACTGACTTGCAGGTCACATCACACAGGCCTGAGTCCCTACAACAAAGGTATGTGATACATCAGCTGGATCATGGAGGGTGATGGAGACACTTCCATCAGGGTGGTCTTCAGTTGTGCATATGAGCAAGTTGTAGAAGGGGTGGCTGAAGAGGATGTGGAATGGTGCATCCTCAAGTATGTATGCATGTATAATGAAGGCAAGATCACCAATTCTGATACTTAAGTTTTCCACACAGCCCACAGTCCAAGTTCTGGTGCCATTAGCACCCTCCATCTTGATTCAGTGAGCTGTGTTCATGTGTGTGCTGCATGCCTTGGTAACATCTGTCCATATGGTCACAATCTGTGAGCCCTGGTCCAGAATCATGCATTCTGATGAGAAATCATTTATGATGATCTCTATTTCATGTAGGGGTAGGGAGATGGCCATGTGTTGTGGCTCTGCAAGCTCAAAGACCTCCTGTGAAATATGGTAAGAAGATTCAGATATTGGCAGGTACTTCCTCATAGACTGCACTTTCAACATGGTTAGTGCAGAGTCACTCCACAAATGGCTTTTGTAGGGCTGCACTAGCAGCTAGGACTTGTGCCAGTGTTGCTGCAGTGAGTCAGCCATTCAATAGGAGTGTTGCCAGCTCAGCAACTAGTACTGGGTCTTTTGTGTCAGATGTTATGAGGCACTTGCTTTGGCACCTCATAATGATTTCTTTTTCTTTTTCTTTTTCTTCTTCTTTTTCTTTTATCTTACTTACTAATAAAGTGTAGTATTATTACTACAAGTGTGAGCTTAGCTCCACTTTATTTAGTAAGGACTCATTTTCCTTTTCTCTTTTATAGTACTTAAGTATTTACATACTTAAGTGTGAGCTTAGCTCCAAGTACTATAAAAGACTTATCTTTTCCTTCTTATATTTCTTTATTTATTATAACATTTACTTGCTAAGGACTATCACTATACAATTAGCAAGGACTCTCCTCTTTTGTCTTTATTTATCTTTGTTTATCTCTAGTTCATTTCATGCTTGTGGCTGAACCATATTACTTACACAATGGACGCAACTTACTGCACTTTACTGCACATTACTGTGTAACTCTACTATACTTAGATCTCCAGTTTGTATAAATAGTTGACAGACTGGTGGTCTTAAACCCCAGTCTTGTCAACTTTGCAATCTAGGGATTTACCTTACACTGCACTTGACTTAAGCTCACCACTACACTCACTTCACTCCTAAAGAACTAAGTCTAAGATCTCTAAGTCACTCTAAAGCATCGCTAAGATATCATACACTCACCCTGGATCCTTGTATAGTCATTGGTGGAATCATCCTCATCACTATCTCATTAATCCCCATCTTCATCGTCATCAGGAACCTCTATCACACCTATCAAGCACATATTCAAGCTCTTGTTACCAGGAGTACTATTATAGATCTTCCCTAAGACCATCCAATAGGCTGCTCTTAGCATCAGAGTGGTAATTTGGCTGCCCTGTAGAGGGGGGTAGGCTGGTTGAGGCTGCTGGGGTACTCTTTGTGGTATGTATGTCCTTGCATTGTTTCTCTGTACTAAATATATTGAAATACTTGTCAAATCTATGCTTTGTTGTCAGAATCAGTAGTTGTATCTGTTACTTGTATGATATTAGTTCCAAGAGGGTTTCTAGGTGAGTCTTCTTGTTGTTGGGGCTGGTTTTGGTGTGGGGGGTCCTCCCTTGTGAATGGTGCCTGTTTGGGTGCTGCTGCTGCTGTTAGTGGGGGTTGCCTGGCCAGCCAGCAGTCAAGGCTGAACTGAATATCATGCCTCATTCCATCATTAGGGACTGGCATGTAGTTTAGTAGCTGAATGTGACCATTGTGAAAAACCATGAGGCCATGCTGGATGTAGTCATCTGTGACTGGGCAGTCCTGAATTCAATGTGCAGAAGGCACAACCATCTGGCTGCTGCACTGGAGGCATGAAAGCTGCACTGTACATTGGGTTAGCTGTACCTTGTACTGGTGCTGGGGTCTGCTGGAAGTTGAGTGCTGAGTTTGGAGCACTAGATATTGGTTTTGGTAGGTCTGGTGCAACAGTGGGGAATTCTTTCCTACAGTAGTAGTAGAGGATGGCATAGGTGGGGTTGGAGGGTGTTAGAGTTTTTATCTGTGTTACTAACTGCAGCAGGGCTTCCCAGTCAGTGCTGTCTGAGCTGTGTGCAGTCAGTGGTTTGTCAGTAAAGTGTACAGCTTTTGCCTGGTACTGTACTCATCAGCTGGGGCCAGGTTTATTGGTGTGAGTGGTTGGGCATCATGCAGACTGGTCTCTTCTTCATCATTGTCATTGTCATTGTACCTGTGCTGAGTTGTCTTATACTCTTTAGAGCTTTGCTGTCTTGTGTAGCTAGGTGTTATGTTGTCATCTGAATCTGAGTCTTCTCACAAATTGTCTTGATTCTTCTGCCATGCAGGGTAGAACTGTGCACTTAAGAAAATGGTTCTAGCAGCTTTATATACCACTTCAAAGTCAAATGGGGTGGTGGTGTCATGTGTTGGGTTGGTGGCAAGGAGACAGTTTTGTAGGAGGTTGTGGTCAGCAGGGTGGAAACCAAACCAATAGTTTTCATTGCAGTTGTCTTCTTCTAAGTTCTTGTTGCACAAAATGGTCCCATGATGGTGAGGAATTTGTGGTAGTATTCCCCTACACCTTGGGAGTCCTGTATGCAGTACTGTGCTTGTTCTTGGACTAGTGTGTAATTGTTTTTTCATGTAGTGCTTTTCCATAGATTCATCTTGATATTAGTTTTGACAGAGCCTTCTTGTAGGTCATCCAGGATGCTGGGCTATATCCATGACAATCACACCAGAGGTCCCTGAGAGCCAACAGTATGTACTTGACAATGCCTTTGGTTTTTTGCTTATCTGACAGCTGGTATGCATCTGCTAGGTCCTCATGTTCCATCAGAAAGTCCTTGAAGTCATGTGATGGTCCAGAGAAGATTGGTGCTTTGGTTGCCCATGGTGGCAGCATGGCAGTGGGGCCCATCATATGTGTTGAGTGCAATATGGGTGCAAAAGTGTATTGTGACAGATTCATGTAGTGGGTGCTGCTGTGTGTAGGGGGTAAGTAGGTGATGCTGTGTCATTGGTGCCTGAGTTGGTCTTTCCACATGTGCTTGTTGCTGGTGAGTCTCATGTTGGTGTGGTAGGGTCATTGGAGAAGGCTCCTGGGGTTCTGTTGGATGGCACTGGCTCATAGCTTTGTTTCAGGGGCAAGATTTACCTTTGTTGTCATGTGCTGTGGTCTTAACTTGTGCTGCTGCCAGCATATTAGTTGATATCCAGACTCCCACCAGGATGATAAAGATGAAAGAAACTGTAAAAGAGGATTAAAGATGAACAAGGGTGGGCTCCAGATGTACAGAATGTTGATGGTTTCTGTGTGAGTTTGAGGTATAAAGGTGGTTAGATAGACATGTATGACCAGAGCAGAGGGCTCTGTGACTAGAACATGTAATAGAGTGGATGATGATGATATTAAGACAGTGTAACTGGAATAGTGGTGGGCCCAGTGTAGCATAGAATCTGTGTGACTTGAATGATAGCTGGGAGGTATTTTGTGCTTATGATGGCTGGAAAGTAGCTGGAGATGAGGGGCACACCCCTAACTCCTTATATACAGTATTCACAAATGTACATTGCTCCATCTTGGAGCTCTGTCTCCTTGGCAGCATTCACATAGTGTAGTATAGTATGTTATAGTTGTATCATACTATGCTGATGAGCACCACATGCATGTAACACCAGAAAATGACCATCAGCAACATCAGGCAAACACAGTTACATTAATGCACTGCATGTGACAATCATCCACTGTCACATCAATTACCCATTTGCTTAGGTGTTGGAATACAATACTGGGTTCAGCCAATGAGGAGCAGGACTGATAGGATGAATAGGCCAAGGTGCAGTCCAGGCCCACCAAAGTAACCATGGAGGCATGAGTCACAAAGTCAGCATTTGGTGTGATCAGCACTTTTCATCTTTCACTCATCTGCTATAGTATGATACTTTATTCATTTGCATCCAGACTCCACTTCATTTCAAATGTCCCTATGATTGACCCTGCACTGTAAATTTTCCATTTTGTTTTGTTGTGCTCCAGCCTTGGAGCTAGACTTGTATTTAGATAGCACATTGTCAGTCAGAATGAATAGATTTCCCCCACCCACAATTTGCCTTCCCCTCTCCCATCTGAGTCAGATTGTGAAAAGTGCATTCCACTCCCCTTTCCATGTATCTTCAAAGTCAGGAAAGTGCATGTATCCCATAGGTTGTGTTTATTATTGCTTGCATTCTCCATTGCATTGTGTTGCATTCTATATTGTGTTGCATCTAGTCTCTATTGCATTGCACTGAACCTCTATTGTGTTGCATCATATTATCAATCATTCCCATTGCAGAGCTTACAGTGTCACATTTCTATCACTTTTCCTCATTGTCACACAATCACATTGCATCATCACCTTATTCACACTAAACTACTAAATCTCTCCCTTTTGGTGTCAAGAGGATCTTACAATTTGCACCCTTCAGCAATTGTTGTGGTTGTGATTGTAAATTCTGCCTTCACCCCACCACAGCACATATCAATGCACTGCCAAATCATTCCAGTATACAGCTGTAAAGTTAGTAAGGGACCTAGATGTATGGCCAAGATCATCAGTAGCCTGCTTGCAGGCCTTACACTGGAGTCCAATATATCCTAGATGGGGGACTAAAGTGCACTCTCTTAAGCACATGGCAAAAGAAAGGATATTCCAACCATATTGAGCTGGGTATATTCACTATGACTACTGAACTACTTATAGTACAAGATGAGGTGCACAGACCAGGTACAGTACTCTAGGGCAGAATCTGTAAGCAGTGAGCACAGCACAAGATAAGAGGATGCATGGCATCCATGGGTGTAGCCTAGTCTAGACAGTAAAAACTGTAAGTGATACAGGATTAGATATGATCAGTGACAACAGATGAAAGATAAGATGATCATATCTAATCATACCAAGAAGAACAAGAAAAGTGCTGAAAGATGAGCAGTGTCATACACAGTGAATAGATTGTTTGGAGACAGAGGCAGCCTTGTAGGCTAAGATGTAGGTTAAAGTAGGAAGAGGACCAGAGACCAGATGACTTTAAGGTAGAGAAGATGTGTACTAGAGGGTAGAGCATATGCAGAAGAGAGAAAGAGCTGCATAGAGCAGGTATGTCAGAAGAGATCTCAGAGAGCAGAAGAGATACTCACCTCAGTACATGCAGAAGTGCTGAGGTTAGATGACGACAAGGTAAACAAGATATGGTAAAGGCTAAATAGAGTTAGAGAGGAGCCCAAACTGTAGAGATAGAAAGTGATAAGGATATGGAAGTATGTCCAGCATCCTAAGATAGGTAAAAATCAACAAAAAGGGATAAATGTGACCTGACAGGGTATATAGGGTGGGACTATTGTTTGTAAATGTTGACAGCATTATACTGCAATTGGTATGTAGCATAAACAATAGGATGTCTAAGTATGGGTTACAATAGACAACTGAGAATGGAATAGCAATTGATCAAGTTGATTCATAGTTGTCTACTGTGACCCATACTTAGACATCCTATTGTTTATGTTATCTACCAATTGCAGTAAAACACCATCCACATTGACAAACAATAGTCCCACCATACATATACCCCCTAGCTAGAAGCTGTTGAGTCCAAGCAATGTGACTCCTACCATATCTTGTACTGTATGGTCCTTCTAGTTTACCTTTTCAGTTGACACCCCCCTCTCTGTTGCTCAACCTGCACCCCCCCAGTTGTGGGTTACTCAGACTCAGACTGGGCAGTGGATGGGGATGATCACAAATCAGTAGGAGCACATGTCTTCTTATTAGCAGGAGGTGCCATTTCTTGGACTTTGTGCAAACAACATGTTGTTTTACCATTGTTGATGGAGGCTGAGTACATGGCCTTGTCACAAACCACAGCACAGCTGAATGGCTCTGGTCACTGTTAGGAGAGGTTGTATTTGGACAGTATGGTGTGGCTCTGATCTATGGTGACAACAAAGGGTCAATTGACATTGCCAACAACCCAATCACAGGTCAAGGCTCAAAGCATATTGACATATGCTTTCATTTCACTCATCAATGTGTTGATGTTGGTTCCATTACTTTCCAACATCTACCCTCTCACTTTATCATAGTAGATACATTGATGAAACCACTAGCTCCACCATCTTTCTCCTTCTATTGCTCTAATCTTGAATTCATTGATGTGTGTGCACAGCAGGGGGGGGGGGAGTGTTGAACTAGGGCACTTACTATAGTTTCATTCCCTTTTCAGTTATACTGTAACACACACCTAGCCACCTCATCACCATAGTCTGTGCTCAGGCTTCTCTGTAATCATAACCATGTATTTGCTTGTCTATATATGACAAGAAATGTCTATCATCACCTCATTGTGCCTGGCCTATTCTTCACACAGTTCTCATTCTCTTGCAACATCAGAGGTTATACCTCATCATCACTGTCTTCCTTGCTTGGTTCATGGCCTTCATATTCAATGAGAATTTCTTCTCACACATGTCAGGCAACATATTATTCTCCTTATTTTTCTCTACATTTTCCATATTTCCTCTATATTTATATCACTACTGATCCTCTTGTCACTCATGATCTAGTGAAGCAAACCATTCAGTCTCTTGTTTATCTTATCTGGGTTCATTGGCCAATGGTGCATCTGTTGTCCAATCTCTGAATGGCTGTAACCCTTTGGATTACTCATCACACACATCTGACACCTGTCCAATGTCATGAGGCACTTGCTTTGGCACCTCATAATGGTTTTCTTTTTCTTTCTTCTTTCTTTTTCTCTTCTCTGACTTACTAGTAAAGTGTAATATTATAACTACAAGTGTGAGCTCAGCTCCACTTTACTTAGTAAGGACTCAATTTATTTTCTCTTTTATAGTACTTAAGTATTTACATACTTAAGTGTGAGCTTAGCTCCAAGTACTATAAAAGACTTATCTTTTCCTGCCTGTCTTTCCTTATTTATTTACATTTACTTGCTAAGGATTATCACTATACAATCAGCAAGGACTCATCTTATCTTGTCATTGTTTATCTTTGTTTACCTCTTGCTCATTTCATGCTTGTGGCTGAGCCACTTACTATATCCATGGATGCATCTTAGGTCATGTGACTTCATTGATTGCTGTGCAATCATCATTGATCCATGAACCTCAGTCACTTGTACTATCTTTAGATCTCCAGTTTTGTATAAGTAGTTGAAAGACTGGTGGTCTTAAACCCCAGTCTTGTGAACTTCACAATCTAGGGATTCTCCTTTACTGCACTTGACCTAAGCTCACTACAAACTCACTTCACTTCTAAAAACCTAAGGCTAAGATCTCTGAGTCACCCTGAGCATCACTAAGATATCTTAAACTCATCACTCTGGATCCTCATTTAGTCATTGGTGGCATCATCCTCATCACTATCTCATTGATCCCACTCTTCATCATCATCAGGAACAGTTACTACATTCACCAAATGTGCATCAACTACCTTGTTACCAGGGGTATTATTATAGCAAACATTCCCTAAGACTATCCAATAAGCATCTGATCCATTCCTCTACATATGTCAGAACTATGTGTGTCAGACCCTCATTTTTATCACATGCTTTTGAGACTCACCACAACATCATACTCCCTGCTGCACACCTCATACATTCCAGCTCTCATTGAACAGTATATAAGACCAACTCTATGACCCTAGTCTTTAGTCTCCTTTCAGTTCCATCTTCTCTCCTGTCCTCCTCTCTCTGTATCCCCCCCACCATTGTTTTTGTTGCTGCTATACAGACCATTGTCCTGTTTATTCACCTTCACCCAATCTCACCACCTTCCCGTTTGAGTGTTCTATGTGCAAGCACACTTCCACTCTTGTTTTAAACATCAAATTTTGGCCTGTTAAACTGCAGCTACATTCTTGCTATGTCTCTCCACCATGCACACTGACAACAGACACACCCTGCATCCTGCACTGTTATCTTACCAGATCAAGTCATCACTGATCCACTGATGTCACTTTCCCATGTTCATGTACCACCAGCACCATCTACCACTATCTCTCCATCATCTTTATCATCCTTGATATCTCCAATACCTTTGCCTCTTCCACTGTCTCGATACCTCTCCAATTCTGACACAGACTCTCAACATACCCTGATGCCACCAAGAACAGAAATGGCTCAATTTGAGCAACCATCACTCTCCAAACCACCCATCCTCTCACCAGGACAAATCTCACCTGAAACCCTATGTCTCTGGATTCAAGGATGCCATGCATCCTTCAACTTCAAAGCTATTGAAGATGCAGACAGAGTCCATATGGTATCATTTGGTTTTCAAGACCCCTGCATTACAGACTGGCTCATCACCAACAGTGTCATCCTTGAGCTACTCACTTTCAAAGCCTTTGTAGTGAAACTGCACAAATGTTGGCTTGAGCCAGACTGGCAACTGCACCTTACACACCAGCACCTTACCACCAAGCAGAATGAAATTCCCTTCTGGGAGTGGTAAGTTACCTTCAGTGGGATCAATTCCATTCTTTGAGATATGTGATCTCATCTTGATGATGCAGCTTTCCATTGACAACTCTCAACACAACCATTGCTACTGACATTGACCATGAGGATTTTGATGAAGATCTCCCACTCCAGACCTGGCTGAAGAAGATCCACCACATTGATATGCATCATCTACATGATAATCAAAAATGCACTGAAGAGTTAATTCAGCTTCCTGTAACAAACAATTTCCATCTCAACATGCACACTCCACCCTTCCCCCCAATGCCACTCTGACCATGCCTGTGCCACCATGCCACATGATCCCAAAAATCACAGCACATGAACATGAGTTACTCACCAAATATGAAGGATGTTTCAAATGTCAAACTTTTCATGCCAGTCATCACTCAACAGCCTGCCCAAATGATTATCCCTCTGTTGATGACTATAAGCCTCTCACCAAGAACATGGCACTTTCTGCTGCACATATGCTACCTCACACCCTCATCACCATGGTCCTCCCATACATTTCAATTGTCACCAGTGGCATCATTGACCCTGGGTCCAACAACTCCAATGAGAGTGACAATGTGTACATCCCACACATATTTTTTCCTCTACCCCCTTTTGCACAGACACTCTTTTATGGCACTGCCACATTGATGGCCCTAGTGCCTCCCACCAGACAATGGCACTGATTGATGATGGATCACAGTGTGTCTTGATCAGACACTCTCTAGTGTCCAACACTGGCCTCCAACACTGCTGCCTCCCTCAACCTATTGTTCTCAGTTCAGCTTTTGCCCTGCCAATTCTCTCTCTTCTGTTCCTCACATATCTGCCACAACACCTGTTTCTGCTGCCCACTGGGTGAAACTCTCTTTGTCCTCTCATGATTTTTCTTATAAGTATCTCATTGTCCACATACCTGTCACACCTGATATGTTGTGTATGCATGTAGTCCTTGGAGGACCTTTCCTCTCTCACAATTGAATTGTAGTGGACCATGAACATCAGCATCTATAAACACACTTACTATATTCTCCTTAATTCTCCCACCAGTAGCAGACAGAAGACTCCTACACTGTTTGTTGACTATCAACCTCAAGTTCTGCAAGAATTTGAGGACAATTTAATAACAGATTGTGTGTGTATTGAACACACTTTTGAACCTGTTTGAACCAATTTCTCTGCAGCTATCCAATCCCAGATTTCTTCCTTGTCCAACATTGAGGCCATGACTACCCATGTGGAGCAACTTGCTGAACTTGATTGATGCATGAAGGCTAAATTTGCCAATCAGTTTCCTTCCAACCTACCACATGTTGCTGACCTAACCACAGACATTTTCCATCACATCACTCTCAAAGATGCCAATAAAACAATAAAAACCTGCCAATACTCCTGCCCTCAGAAATATTGTGATGCCTGGTGCACATTGATCAACTAACACCTCACAGCCAGACACATCTGCCCATCTTCCAGCACCCACTGCTCACCCACCTTCATTATCCCCAAAGCTGACCCCACTGCCCTCCCTCAGTGGATCAATGACTACCACCAGCTCAATCCCAATACCTTGCCTGATAACATCCCTCTCCCACAGGTTAACAACATCCTTGCTGCCTGTGCCAAGGGCAGAATTTGGACATGACCAACTCTTTTTTTCAAACCCATGTCCACCCTGATAACATCCACCTCACCACTGTCACTACACCTTTCAGGTTATTGTCAGGCTTCATTTATGGAGTATCTTATCCCTTTATTCTTTTCTTTTCTTTTATTGTTTTCCTTTGATTATGATTAGATCATCTCATCTTCATCTTATCTGATCTACATTTCTACTTACATTCTTTTGGCCTAGACTATGAGGTCATACCATGAGGTAGCTGCATGGTACCATAGCTTACTGTGCTTTACTTTACATAGTCCTGCCCTAGATTACTGTGCTGGTCTGTGCACCATTCTAGATAGTATATAGGGCTTGCTAGTATAGCCAATAGACCCCAGCAAGTTATGGCTGGATTTCCTCTCCTATTGAGTGATCTTTAGTTGAGTGTGCCCAGCCTCCTGCCTTTAGGGATATATGCAGATGCTGGTCTCATAGTTATATGAATGGCCAGTAATGCCCATGGGTGGATGTAATGCACCTGCCACCCACCAATGACACATGACCACTGCCCTCTGCCCCCTCCTTGGCATCATCTGTCACATCTACCTGGACAATATCATCTGGTCTTCATCTCTAGCTGAACATGCTCACAATGTTCAGACAGTCCTCTGAGCCCTCCACAATGCCAACCTATATTGCTTGCTGAAGAAAACCTCCCTTTTCTGTGATGAAATCACCTTCCTTGGCTACAAGATCTCTGCATGAGGCATCAAAGCTGACTCTTCCAAGGTCAACCATATCCTCTCCTGGCCTGTACCCCACAACACCACTGACATTGATGCATTCTTGGGCCTCATCCAATACATTGTGGCTTTCTTACCCAAACTTGCTGAACACATGTGGATCCTCACCCCCCTCACCACCAAAGAGATGGACATCCACTCTCCCCCTTGGATGGCCACTCATCAAAATGCATTTGATAGCATCAAACAACTCATCATCAGACACAACTGCCTCACCACTAGTGACCATGAATCCCCCAGCAACAACCACATCTATGTCACCTGTGACACCAGTGAATGGCATACTGGGGCAGTCCTCTCCTGGGGACCCACCTGGGAAACAGCATATCCTGTTGCCTTTAATTCTGGACAACTTGCAGGTGTGGAGCTCAACCACCCTGTCCACACAAAAGAGCTCCTTGTGATTGTCTGTGCTCTAAAAAAATGGTGCATTGATCTTCTTGGCTCACATTTCATTGTCTACATGGACCACCACACTCTTGAAGGTTTTTTCACCTAGTGCAACCTTTCTCATTGCCAAAGCTGATGGCAAGAGTTTTTCTCCCAGTACAACTTCAATATCCTCTACCTCACTGGCCCTGAAAATACTGTGGCCAACACCCTCTCATACCTCCTGGTGGATCCTGCTGACCACCCTCCATCCATTGTTGCTGCTGTCACACTCACCCTCTCCTACCACAAACCCCCTCTTGCATCCATTACTGCCCTTTTTCAGGTCTCCAGCAAATGTACCAACCACACAGTCATCCAGTGCTTGTGTTATCACATCAATTGCACCCAAATGGGTTGGGTCTGTGCCCTTCTGCAGGTTTGCTTTGATATCATGTTGACAATCAATACCTCTATGGGCTACACCCCTTTTTGCCTCCTCCTTAGCCATGAACCCCACTGTGTCCCCCCTCTCCTTACACTCCCTATTTCCTCACCCTCTCCACCCACAGCTTTTCTGCACCAACTCCACCTTGACCTCACCAATGCTTGTGACAACATTCTCACCATGAAATTCACATAATCTGAATTTGCCAATCACACTCATGGCCCTGAACCCTCCTACACCATTGGCAACCATGTCCTCCTCTCCACCCATCATCATCACTGTGAATACCAAGCTCAAGACCCCTCCTGGGTTGCCAAATTCATGCCCTGCTATGATGGCCCTTACACTCATTTCTCACCCTGAGACTAGTTCCTACACTCTCAACCTTCCACCCTATACTAACATTTTCCCCACCATTCATTTTAGTCAATTATGGACTTTCACCCCTGCTGCCACCACTTCCACTGCCACTAATGCATTGCCTCACCCAGGCCCCAACAAGGCCAGACACCATCAAATTGAAGCCTTTGTTGATGAACACTGCCATGGTTGTGGTCATCAACACCTTGTCCAATGGAAAGGTTGGGGTGATGAAAACCTCTACTGGCCCCATGGATGCAATCTCACCAACAACCCTCTTCTCTGCTCCTGGCAATCCTGTCATGCATGCTCCTAATCTCTTCCTCCCACTTTCACTTCTTTTCCTTTTGATTCCTTCACTTTTTTCAATAGAGAGGAGTGTAACCCTTCAGATTACTCATCACACACATCCAACACCTGTCTGAACCATTCCTCTACATATGTTGATGAGCATCACATGCATGTAATGCCAGAAAATGACCATCAGCAACATCAGGTGAACACAGCAACATTAACACACTGCACACAACAATCATCCATAGTCACATCAATCATGCATTTGCTTAGGTATCAGACTATAGGACTGGGTTTGGCCAATGAGGAGCAGGACTGATAAGATGTATAGGCCATGATGTGGTCCATGGAGTCATGAGTTACAAAGTTAGCATCTGGTGCAATCAGCACTGATCCTATTTCACTCATCCATATGGTATGATACTTTATCATTCATGTCTAGACTCCACCTCATTCCAAATATTCCTATGATTGATCCTACATTGTAAACTTTTTGTTTTGTTTTGTTGTGCTCCAGCCTTGGAGCTAGACTTGTATTAAATGGCACACTGTCTGTCAGAAATGAGGAGATTTCCCCTGCCCACAATTTTACTTCCCTCTCTTGTCTGAGTCAATTTGTAAAAAAAGTGCATTCTGCTCTTCCTTCCACATGTCTCACTATCAAGAAAGTGCACATTCCTCACAGGTCACATCTATCATTGCATTGCATTCTATATTGCATTGTGTCTAGTCTCCATTGCATTGCATCACATTATCTATCATTTCCATTGCAGAGCTTACAGTATCACATTTCTTCATTGTCACCCAATTGCATCACATCATCACCTTATCCATACTAGACTACTGAATCACTCTTTTTGGTGTCTAGAGGATCTTACAATTCACACCCCTCAGCAATTGTTGTGGTTGTGATTGTAGATTCTGCCATCACCCCACCACAGCACATATCAACATCAGAACTACCTATGTCAGACCCTCATTTTTATCACATGTTTTTGAGACTCACCATGATGTCATACTCCCCACCACCTGCCTCATGTATTCCAGCTCTCATTGAACAGTATATAAGACCAACTCTACAACCCTAGTCTTTAGTCTCCTTTCAGTTCCATCTTCTCTCCTGTTCTCCTCTCTGTATCTCCCCTACTGTTGTTTTTGTTGCCACTATACAGACCATTGTCCTGTTTAGTCACCTTCACCCAGTCTCATCAGCTTCCCTTTTGAGTGTTCCACACACAAGTGTGCTTCCATTGGCCCACTTATGAAGTCTTATGACTCTTTTCCTGTCCAGACTGTGGATGCTCACTCAGCTCTCTCACACTTGCTGTAGAGTATCACCAATCCTTCCCACAATTACTGTGGACCTCACTCATTGTCTTTTGAGGGCCATTGGCCATTGGTTGGTACTTACTATATGGCTGTGCAGCTCAGACAACTCCAGGAGCCTGCCCTAGATTACTGGTAGTATATATACAATAGGACTCCAAGCAACATTCTCCAGTTCTGTTCATCAGGGATGTCTGCTAGGTGCAGTAGTTTCTATCCCTCCTGTCTTATCATATGCCTGGGATATCCACTAGCCCTTTTCCCTAAGTGTGACCTTTCTAGGTGCTCCTTTTAGGTCTTTGTTCAGGCTTGACTAGCATTAGCCTCACAACACATCACCAACTCATTCCACTTCTATCATACATTCACCCATTCACAACACTATTCAACACTAAAGTCCTGTATTATATAAGCTAGGGCAATATCCCTTTGTACATCTGGAATATCTACTACAGCATGCTAGTCCCTTGTACTATACTCAATATCTTCCTTATATCTTCCTTTTCTTTGTATGCATTGTTGTGGCTTCATGTAGCATGCACCTCACAGCTGTGCTATCTGTTGAAGATCTTTGTGCGTATTACAATATTTCATTTGGCTTCCCCTCTTCCACACCACATATGTACTATTTACATACATGGTATGTTGTTACACACACACACACAACATCTGCTCTGTGCATCTCCTCAGACTACCCACTCCACACTACACTCTGCTAAGAGTGGCCAATTGGATGGTCTTTAGGGAAGGTCTGATATGATAACACCCCTGGTTACAAGGTGATTGATATGTGCTTGATAGATGTACTAACTGTTCCTGATGATGATGAAGAGTGGGATCAACAAGATAGTGATAAGGATGATTCCACTGATGACTAAACAAGGATCCAGATTGACAAGTTTAGAAGGTTTGAATGATGTTTGGTGATTGAAAGTTCTTTTAGACTTAGTTGTTAAAGTAAAGTGAAATGAGTAGTGAGCTTAGATTAAGCACAGTATAGGAGAATCCCTAGATTGTGAAGTTGACAAGACTGGGGTTTAAGACCACCAGTCTGTCAACTATTTATACAAAACTAGAGTACTAAGTATAGTAATGTTGCACAGTAAAGTGCAGTTATACACTGCAATGCACAGTATTATTCAGTAAGATGCATCCATAATGTAAGTCACATGGCTCAGCCACTAGTGTGAAATGAACATGAAGTAAACTAGGATGAGAAAGAAGGAGTCCTTGCTAATTGTATAATGATAGTCCTTAGCAAGTAAATGTTGTAATAAATAAAGAAAGATAAAAAGGAAAAGATAAGTCTGATATAATACTTGGAGCTAAGCTCACACTTAAGTATGTAAATACTTAAGTACTATAAAAGAGAAAGAAATGAGTCCTTACTAAGTAAAGTGGAGCTAAGCTCACACTTGAATTAATAATACTACACTTTACTAGTAAGTAAGAAAGAGGAAAAAAAAAAGAAAAAACACATTACAAGGTGCCTAAGCAAGTGCCTCATAACACACTCCATATGATGCATGTCACACCACTTTGGGTGGCCCTTGTTCTTCACTTTACACCCTCTGCTCCAACTCTATAGAGCTATTACTATATAAGATGGACACTACATGCATAACTTCCTCAGACATCTTACTTCTAGTCTGAGTGAGTACCATTTCACTTCCTCTGCACTCTCTCTTATATCTTCCCTGCAGCATACTTAAACCACATTGTGCTGCCATACTGTGCCCACAACTCTATCTCTCTGCTGCAGTCATGAGACTGCCTGCCTCACTTGTCATGCTAGGGTTCTCCTATGTGTTATCACTCATATACATTATCATTGCCATTGTTCTCCATAGCCTGCATGTACACTCTCTGAGTATATGGTGTGTAGTGTGCCACCCTTCTGAGCCTGACATGAGCTGCAAGTTCAGAACTAGACACAAGATCTAACTAGTGGATATCCTACCAGTTACATTAGCATGGGTGAGACAACAGGAGAGGAAGAGTGTTCTACCTAGTGGATAGCCAGCTAGGGCCTATGTTAATTATACTAAACAGAGGCATACATAGACCACAGTGCATGGCCCAATACTACAGGGCAAGCTTATGGAAGGAAGTGCTTCCTGGGTGGCTGAACAGGTGTCTAGTGGTTACATCTGAGGCACTTCCTGAGATATTGTATAAATATGTAAGTCCCTTATCATGCAGTAAGTAATATGTGATAATCCATAATAGAGAGAAACCAAGTGTCCTGGAAACTCTATCCTCCCACCCTCAGGAGTGTCCTCCAACAATGCATTCTCTCTTCAAGGCCATTTACTCCACCCACCACTCCTGAGTGTCAGGACTCATATGGCCACAGACTGTGAGGTCAACACTTGGCAGCAAGGTCACACAATGATACAAGAGGAAAAAGGGATGATGATAGTGCAAAGAGACTAATGTGCAGTATAGCAGATATCTCAGATGTCCTAAGCAAAGGAATGCATGACTAGCGAAGTACAGTATATATAGTAAACGAGTCAGTGCACAGACCATGTACTGTCACTATAGGGCAAGCATATAAAGTCAATGGTGCAGTAAGTGTGAGAGAAAGGATCAGTGAGCAATGCACAGCATTGTACAGCATCAATGAGCATGTGTGGCAATATAGTCATATTAATGTAGTCATCATCTTGATGACAGGATGGGATTGAGTCATATATGTAATTGCCAGAGATCTATAGTATTGATAAGATGTATTGTGTAGATCTTGAGTGATAAGATAAAGGAAAGTCATAAAATGATAAGAAAAATAAACATGTCATGACACAGACAGTGTCCCATGTTCAATCACATGCCATGTAACCTAGCACATGTACCACCTCCACCACACATATAAGCTTTATTTTTAATTGTGTGTTGTGTGCTGGGGTGTAAAGCATATTTCAGACCCCTGAAAGCTAAGTAATGGGATCTGACTCCCATGGCCATTGATGCTGTTGTTTGATGTTTCTCAGTGCAACTGGCTTGGACTCCCCAGAGCAACACCACAGTGCCAAATTAGCTCTACTGTTGACATGATAGTGTAAGACCTGCAAGCAGGCTACTGATGATCTAGGATGTAATATGGGCTTCCTTACATGTTTACAGCTGCACACATGAATGATCTGGCAGTGCATAGTACAATACAATGTCTATACTTCATACACAGATGCTTCATGGGGATAAAGCTCAGAGGCAGAGCAATGTACATACATAACCACAGTATTTAAGGAGTCAGGGGTGTGCCCCTCTTCTCCAGCAACCAGTGTTTGTGCAGGTTATGGCAGACAAGGAGAATCAAAAATGGTGTAAGCAGCAAGTGTAGAGAATCCCCACATAGGGAGAACAAGGGCAGCATGACTGCAGCAAGGTAGGGTAGGTGTGGACAGTGAGAGAAGTGTGCCACAATGTCAAAGATAGAGCTGCAGGGATAGTAAGATATAGAACAAGAGGAGGTAGGTAAGTACTCACTCAGAGTTGTATCAACAACAACTGAGGGGATGTAGTATATGTGGTGCATCTTATATAGTGGTGAAGTGAAGGGTAAAGTGGAGCATGTAAGATGTAAAACAAGGATGCCCATACATGTGGAGGACACACATTGTCCAGAGTATGTGTGGAGTGAGGAATCCCACAGGATTGTGGAGAAGTGATGTTGTGTCATAAGTATATAAATATGTGTAGGAGAAGAGATGCTGGACAAAAATGTACTGTAGGGATGGTAGCTTGGTAGTAATGTATGATTGTTCAACAACCAGCAGAGTTATCACACAGATACCACACTACTCAGAGCACACCACTATTCCATTTTTATGCAGTTCTAATATCATCATCTTGCTTCTCATTACATGTTCCAGCCTAGGAGCCAGCTGCCCTCATCTTACATGTCTCTCTATCTTCCTCATATCCTCAAGCTCACACAGAGGCCCATGAACATCCATACAATATCTCTAATGACAACTGGGCATTGCACCCACTTGCAGTTAGTTGAGCAGCACTGCAGCAGTGATAGAGTGGCACAGGACAGAAGTGTTGCAGCCTGCAAGCAGTAGGATGACCATGACCCACTCCCAGGACCCCCAATGATAGGGACAAGCAACCCCTGATGCAATTTCACCAAATTCTTAGCCTTTTTTGTACAGAAAAGAATTCAACAAAAAAAGGAATCCAGAGCAGGGATTTGAACCTGAAAATTCAGCCAGCCAACCAATACTCTGTTCATTCAGCCAATCTGTTTTTCCAGGGTGGATGCACTGATATCCACTGTCATCTGGCCTATCTATCCCAATCAAGGCAATTTGGTACAGGTCATCCAGATAAAACTGTTTGCACATGGGATCAAGCACAATAGTCACCTAGGGCAGACTGCTCCAATTAAGGAGGGTGGAATGACAACAGAGGGTAGAACTCAGGGAGCAGAGCCAAAAGAGCAAAGAGGACCATCATAATTGCAGAATAGACAAAAACAATGAGCAATCCCCAGTACATGATGATGGGAGATGATAAGAAATCAACTACTAGACAATGTCCCAGACAGTAATCCTAAGTACTAACAAAGGTGCACACAGACCAAAACAAGAGTA
The DNA here is from genome assembly GCA_003314395.1 of Albatrellus ellisii. Taxonomy (NCBI): domain Eukaryota; kingdom Fungi; phylum Basidiomycota; class Agaricomycetes; order Russulales; family Albatrellaceae; genus Albatrellus; species Albatrellus ellisii. The sequence goes on from QLPN01014574.1 coordinate 24,232, forward strand.
CAGTAAGGAAAATGCTGTCACATGATCAGGCATGAACAGCAGATATCCAACAAAAACCAGGTACAGAGCCAAAACTGTCTGGATGGCCATTGACCACCTATAATCAGTGGTCCTCCACTTCCCCAAGCACACACCTGTCAGGATGCATTTATTTTTCTTTTCATTTTGTGATTTCTTTTATGCTTATTGCTCAAGATCTACAAGAGATATCTTATCATGATTATATATGACTCATTCATCATTTGTCATTGGCCTGCTTACTATACATATATGACACATATTCTCACAGTCACTTATAGAGCTTCCCACAGATGCTGCACATCCTTACTGATGCTGTACAAGTTGCTTATTGATCATCACAGGAATGCTGCACATTCCTTTATGATACACCTGCCCTAGAGTACATACATGGTCTGTGTGCAGGTTCCCTTTAGTATATATAGTTCAGTTGTATCATAGTTACTCTTCAGCTGAATACATCTGGGATATCCATTTGTTTCAAGCATGATCTCATCCCTGTTGTTAGCTATCCCCCTTCTCTTACATTGTGTGACCTTGCTGGCAAACATCAGCCTTACAACACCCTACTCAACAACTTCATAAGACCCTGAACACCAGAACCAAAAACTCAGAAAATACTATACACAGATCACATCAAGTAGTTGAAAAACATTAAAAGAACAGAGGGGAGAGGGGGACATGGCACATTGCATTCATTAAGTTGGGGGAGAGGAACAAGGATGTAGACTCCTTTGTATGTTTTTTTTTACCATGTTGGTGGGCTGTGGGTATGTGGGGGTGTCAGCAAGCAGAAAAAAGGATGAAAAAAGGATGCACCCAGATGTCTCCACTGGGGACAGCACCTTGAGTGGCATGCCAAGTGCATCCACTTTTGTGGTGTACACAGTGTTACCTGCATTGCCTGTGCACATTCAGCATCCCCATCCCCATATCCAGAAAGAAAGAAGACACCCCACCACACCTGGATGGTGTTAAGCCCAATTTTACCATTCTGTGGGTATTGCAGGCTACAGTGTGTGGTTTTACAGTGATTGCATGGTTCAGAGGGGGGACACACTGGAAGAAGAAGATGATAGCACTGATTGTGTTGCCCACATCAGGGCCCATGGAGAGCACATCTGCATGTTGCATGGTCAGCAGAAGCAGAAGCAGTGTGGGAAACACAGAGAGGGACACACAGTTGTACTTGAACCACCATCTGATGTGGTGCCAGTAAATGATGTAGTTGAAAATGAAGCACATAATGACCCAGGGCATGGAGACAATCGGTGTCCCAGGCAGGATGGCCTCTCCACACCAGAAGACAATGGGGAAGCTGGCATGTGTGCATGTCAGGAAAACTCGAACAAAAATGGAATCTGGAAAGAAGGCACTATTACTTGATGTATTTCAACATCAGACTGTTCCATTTCTTCTGAACAAGCCACTGGAGCAAAGAAAGCCAATAAAGAAGAAGAACTGCAGTGGGCTGGGAGCAGTGCCTCAGTATCTGGGTGGTGTGGGGACAGGCAAGGCCTTACTAGTAGATCTGGCCCTTGGAGAATTGGTGAGCTGGTCCAATGACACCCCACTGTGAAGACAATGCATGAATGAGCATTGGCACAGGAGCATGCAGTGTGGGGCAGGGACTTATGATAATATATATATATCAGTGCCTATTGCATGGAGATGAGTGAGCAGGATGAATGACACATCAGCAGAGCAACTCACCAAACCCTGCATATGGACAGATAAATCTGTCAGATGCAGCATGTGCTGTCAGCCTGGCCTGCCCAGGACACAAGTGCCAGAAATATTACACACCTGCTCTTCTGCATGGGCTGGCAAATGTCTTCAATGTTGGTGAAGAGCCACATGTTGAAGATAAAGATCAAATACCCAACCATGTGCTTATGAGCTCTCCTAGACAGGAACTAGCCAGAGTGCAGCTTCACATTGTGTTAAAAGTACTTCAGTTAACTAAGACCTGGTAGCACAGTGGTTAGAGCACCCACCTGGAGTAAGGGAGGTCCTTGGTTTGAACCCAAGCCAAGTCACTATTTTGGCACCGGTGCTTTTCAACACCACAACTGCACACTGAGTTGCACCATGCCTGTGACCACAGTTGCAACAACCTGGCACCAGAACATCAGGCATGGCAATACCTTCATGTAGTGCACAAGTTTGAAGTGGGACATGAATTGTAGTGCTGTGGTGTGTGGTCAGTGGAATTGGGCAGGCTGGTGGCAGACATGCAAACACATACCTTGGCCCATTGTGATATAGCCCCAGGTCTTGAACATCATCATGGCTATCAGATGGGGGGGGTGCATTCAAAGGGTGCAAGGGATGCAATATACCAATGAAGAGGGCCAGAATGAAGGCCCAGATGGGGAGCTGCATGTTCCAGACCTTGATGGTAACAACACAAAAGGTGAACATAATGACTTTGAACAGTGAGGTCAGCATGAGTGGTGTGCATGCAAAGGGGTGTGCATACCAAAGATGATGACATACCACCAGTTGGGCACAGGCTCATATGCTGACATGAGGCAGGCATGAATATCAGGCTGCTTGGTCAGTGTACAGCACAACTGCATTCATATCTGCTTATGGTAGTACAGGAAGGTGTGGGTGGGTGTCATGGTGATGGCAGCAAAGGAGAGGCCATATGTGATCACAAAGGCCATGCTGTGAAGTGACAAGCCCATGAGCAGCTATTCTGTGTGGACAACAGGAAGTGCAGATGCATATGAGGAAAAGCAGGCTGTACTGCTTGTATGTTTCAACATTGAGGGTGGCATCCACATTGATGATGCAAGTGACATTGTAGGTTGCACTGGTGTTGTCATATGAGCCGCTAGACAAGATGCTGCAGACATATGGGATGGTCAGGCTCTGGTGGTAACAATGGGCACCAGAGCAATGCACAGTATGTAATCCAAATTCTAGATGTTGTTGTACTATAGTCAGGTCAGAATTAATACCACTTCACATGAGCAGCAATATGCATGTAGAGGATGGGCCAGAGGACCCCTGTAACTCCATCAGTGATGATTGCTGTCTCATTTCAAGTAGGAGACACTGACAGTAAAAGACAATGACACCAACACCAATGTTCACAGCAGCCCACCATGGAATGGGGAGACTAAAATGAGAATCAGTGCCACATGCAGTGGGTGGGACCAAGACAGTGCATGCATGGGCTGCCAGTGGAGGAGATGTTGGCCTGATCGAATGTGAGGATACTGGGAAATCAGAAGTCAGGAATCCTGCCATCATCTGTGCAAGGTAGTGGTACCCTATGGCCTGGTAAATGAACAGAGTGAGTCAAGGGTCATACACAGTCAAAGACTCAGACTCATGAGACCATGCTGGTAGCCAAAGATCTGGTTCACTTTCTGCATTCACATAGTCAGCCCCTGGTTGTGGATGCATGGCAGATGTGAGATACACAATGTTCTGGGGGGCAATCCATGTCACCTGCCAACAATGAGACATGGGTCAGAAGTAGGCTGTGATCAAGATTGAGCAAGGGTATACCCATGATAACACACTGGAAAACAGGCCATCAGCAGGCAGGGTGCATAACATGGAGAGTGGAACATACCTCAGTGTACTAAACAGGTAGCTTGGGAAGAAGCCTGCATGCAAGAGAGTATGGTGACATCAATGGATGGAAGTATTGATATGAATGTACTGTAGATGAAGTAACCCACAAAGATGTAGAAGATGAAGCATTCATGGGATACGCTGCCATGGGCTGTTCAACCAGCAGTCATCTTGGCATGGAGGATGTTGAAGAGGGCAGCAGTCATGAGATTCTGTGGCCAGACTAACAGCATGCAGTCAGAAAACAGTGCATAATCATGGGAGTGACATACCCATGGAATGGGGTGAAACTGAGAAGTGCTTGCATATACCACCAATGGAGAGACCAATCATCTGTGTGGATATGACAAGGAGCCATTGGTCTATGGAGGACAGATGATCAGTGCGAGGTGGGGTCAAATGCAGAGACACACATGGCCAAAGGTGGGACACTGGTGGTAGTAGACATGTTGCACTGCAATAGTATTCATCTATAATGTAAAGGGGAGAATCAGTGTGTGATAGCCAAAGCAGCTAGACAGCCAGTGAACTGTGTATATGGGCATGTAAGCAATGTTTGCCATGATGGTGATGATGATGTGCTCTTTGATACTGAAGGGACTAGGGTTGAGTGATGTGCCAAAGAGCCTCCAGTTGGGCATCAAGTGGGCCCATAGTTTGCAAATCATGAAAGTGAGCAACTGTGGCACAATCTGAGACTGATCATGAGAATAAGTCTGGGTCTACAGTAATGAAGGATAACTGAAATGATATTGACCTGTGGGATGCAAATAGAGGTATAGTGGAAGATAAAGAACTGGCTGAGGCCCTTCATGATGTGTCCTTAGCCAGTGCAAATAAGTGGAGGGCTTACAGCAATCAGGATGGTCCAAGTGAGGCTTGCAAAAGTCAATCAAGATCAAATTGAGCATATATTTGTGAGGGGACAGGAGGGATGCTGACTGAATACCCATGTGTGGAGGGTGGAGGTGGGTATCTCAGGGTTGTCAGTATTAGTGATGGTGGAGTGGACCATGGGATATGATGAATCATCCTCTGAATGAGTGTAGGTCAGTCACACACAGAGACAAGTGGGCAGAACACCAATGAGCCAACAATACCAGCAATTTCATCAAAGTTGGGATCATTGAAGTTGGCAACAGGTGCATGCACTTGGGATCAGCGCATCTGCACCACCAAGTCCTGCCATGAAAATGCTACCTCACTAATCACTGCAGCACAAATGGTGAGCAACAGTGGCACAGACTGGAGAGAGCAAGAGAGATGTACAACTGGCCATCCTCTCAATGTCAGTTGACTCTGCAGGCATGGAGGGGTTGATTTTGACCAACATGATGTGGAGAGTGGCTGCAAACTTGGACAAGGGCTTTGTGTGGCAGCATCACAGAGCAGGGGGGGATGATAAATGTAACATATGAATGGGGGTTGACAAGCTGCTGGGTTATTTGGGTGATCAGTATGGGAACAGCCAGAGCATGGAGAGCACATTGAGAAGCCAAAGGACATGTAGCTTAAAGTGAAGGCACAGAACCTCAGCAGCTCAGGCTGCAGCCCCAGGCACAGGATGCCCCCAACCCCATGCACTGGTCCCCCCAGTTGTTGGTCATTTCATTCACAGTTACAACACATCCAGTCACACCAGCACTGTCTCAGAAGTGAAAACTCACATGTAGAAAATTGACAAGGTCAGTTGGGTGCACATGTATGTATCCTTTATCTCCAAACCATCCAACCAGTTCAGCCCTTCCAGAGGCTATAGCTTGGGCTGCTTGGTGAAGTTTCCCAGAAGAAGCTCCACAAAAATACCTCCAAAATCACTGTGTTATGATTTTCCTTTTTCTGCTTCTTCACTTACATTTACCAGTTTACTGTGCTGCAGCAGTTTCCATACTGACAAACCATTGCACAGTTTTACTGGAACATTCTATTCTGCAGCTGTACTATATTTATCCCAGCAGAATATTCTAGGACCTGGGATTGTACCTATATAAGTACCACAGTACAGTACAGAAGCCTTAGCTTAGTCTCCTGTACTTCCTGGTGTCCAGTCCCTGCTTATCTGCCATTACTCATTGTGTTCTCACTGTGTGCTACACTCCGAGTCTCTTATCTGACCTAGTATGCTCATAGCCAGCCACCCTGCCACACTAGTCCATAACATGCTGCAAATGTTGGAATACACAGCTAGGGCACCTGACACAAGATGGAATAATTGCAAGGGTGGGACAACAGTCAATAAGTGTGTGCCCCACTGTGCACAGAGCAACTGTGAATGCACTCATTGACCTTTCCTGATGGTTTTCTCAATCTTCTCCTTGTCCTTGAGCATAGTCATGAGCATCTCCTTGGGCACAGTCTTGCACTTTTCTATGCTGTACATGATTTGTCTGTAAACATCTGAAGGACCTCCCAAGGACAGCCATGCTCACCTGTCAATCATATTGACCACCTTGGGGTTTACCTCTTTCTTCATGCTACATTGCTGCTCTTCCAGCCCACACATTTCCTTGAGCACAGCCACATCCACCACTGGTTCTCCTTGGCAATCCACTCATACCAACCTTCTTTTCCAAGATTCACACCTCATGCTCCTTGCACTTAACAGTGAGTGTTATGAAGCACTTGCTTTGGCACCTCATAACAGTTTTCTTTTTTCTTTCCTTTTCTTTTTTTATATCTTACTTACTATAAGCATAGTATTAACTGCAGCAGTGAGCTTAGCTCCTACTTATAGTAAGGACTCATCATTTCTCTTCTTTTATAGTATTTAAGTATTTACATATTTGAGTGTGAGTTTAACTCCAGGTACTATATTAGACTCATCTTTTCTTTCCTTTATCTTCTTTTATTTATTATAACATTTACTTGCTAAGGACTATCACTATACAATTAGCAAGGACTCCTTTTTCTTGCTTTTATTTACCTTTGTTTACTTCATGTTCATTTCATGCTAGTGGCTGAGCCACATGACTTACATTATGGATGCATATTACTGCACAATACTGTGCTTTACTGTGCAATGTTACTATACTTAGAACTCTATTTTAGTATAAAGAGTCAACAAACTGGCAGTCTTACACCCCAGTCTTGTCAACTTCACAATCTAGGAATTCTCCTACACTGTGCTTGATGAAGCTCAATTATCTATCTTGCTTCATTCTAAAGAACTAAGTCTAGGAACTCTAAGTTACATTAAATGTCACTCAGACTTCCTACACTTGTCATCCTGGATCCTCATTTAGTCATTGGTGTAACACTCATTATCATTATCTTGTTGATTCCTCTCTTCATCATCATCAGGAATGGTTATTACATCTATCAAGCACATATCAATCATCTTGTTACCAGGGGTATTATCATATCAGACCTTCCCTAAGACCATCCAATAGACCACTCTTAGCAGTGAGTTCCATGTCCAAAGCTCATGCAATTGATCATTGAATCACATCAATGTTACATATTCCCATTATAGCCTGCATTCTACTTGTTTCAGCATATTATACAGCCTAGGTGAATGGGAGCACATGAGCCACCCACCAAATCCTTGCAAAGCTTTCCCATGTTTCCCATCACCTCCTCGAAAAGCCCCTGACATTCTCAATGTTCATCCCCATCTATTCTTCCAGTTTGAAACATAGCTGGAAAGCAAACATCATTGACAATAGCAGTGGAGACAAGCCAACCTTGAGCACTGTGGTCTGCAGCTCCTTCCACAGTATCTTGGTCCCAATCCCTGATGGGAAGCCAGGTGCACTCTCTTAAAGATAAATCAACAGAAAGGATCATCCAGCTGTATCAGGCTGGGGTCTATTGGCTACACTACTGAACTCCTTATAGTAAGCTAAAGCACACACAGACCAGTGCAGTAACTACAGGGCAGGTCAGACAGCATACAACCACAGTACATGATAGAGGGGATGCACAGCACCCATGAGAACTGGCCCATCTAGAATAGCCTAGACCTGCAATGACAGT
>QLPN01014768.1:0-29498 GCA_003314395.1 Albatrellus ellisii
ACAGCACCCCCTTGGATTTAAAGTTTAGAGACCCCCTCTGGCTCTAAACTGGATTACAAATCCTCAGCTACCATCAGCTTCTTGGCCGTTTATGTCTAGAGTCCATCAGATGCTTCTAGGTTCTCACAGGAAGTCACTCAATACCCATTGTGGTAATGAAGGCCCATTTGCTCTTGCTGGCACATAAATGCTGCCATGTTGAACAACTCCTCTTCATGGAGATCATCATTGGCCAGAGATTGCAGCAAGAAATAGCTGTCATCATCATAGTGTATTATTTAAAATGTGGCAGTCTAACAATCTAGAATTCTATTGTTATTGATATAGAGTTGATATGTCTTATACGATTTAAAGGGGAATTCTATAATTTGAAAGTTCATGGGTGGGACTTGAAAATTTGGATCTAGAGTCCATCTAGCATGTCTAGATGCTCACAGGAAGTCACCCAATATCTTGCTGCCTGTCTGGAGTGACAAGACTGATGTTTGTCACATTGTGACAGTCTGCTCCACACTCACGTGTTAGCTTAGTTAGCCTTCGCAAAAGTTCCATGTCTCGCTGCGCTCAGCTGGGACTTTTCCAGCAGAAAGTCATGACTGTGGGAGTACTAGTACCAGAATCCAGTCGCCATATATAGCAATTACCTCGCAATGGTGTGCCAATTCAAGTTGTGTTGTAGATATACTAGTCTGAGTATCGTGAAGCAATAAAATGGTGGATCCCCTCAGCAGTCCTCCTATTTTCATGTCAACGTCTCGCCATGCCAAAACCCAACCATGGCTGGTGGAGAGACTACTTCGATGATACCCAGACCTAGCACACGGGTGCATCAGCAAAAGCGAAGTTATATTGCAAACAATGTCTTCAAAGTGTGCAAGGGTACTCTGCAACAGATCCGAGAGATCAGTATGTAGTTGGGTTTTGATGGGAATTTGTAATAGACTCGATGAGATCTTGATTATGCACTTGGTAGTATCCAGCATCATCATCATTTAGCCGAGTGCCGTGCTGTCAGCCAGTAGGTGTACTTGACCTAATTTCCCATGACTTAATCAATATGATTGGTGGAACGCTGCCTTACGACAACATCTAGGTCTTTACCCACATATTCCCGTTCGATTTGCACCTCTAGCCTAACCCCTCCAATTATTGTTACAGATTACAGGTTTAATTTACACTCTAGCTTTTCCGTGCCATGTGTGCAGCAAAACACACTAATTTGGCAGGCACCCCCTTCCACTGGGGCATCGTATTTTCTGCTATTCTGTAGCACTCATCATACACCGTCACCTGCCTGTTTGTTTAATGTTTGTTTTTTAACTTTTACCTTGTAGTTATACTTTGTAGTCCCTACGGTTGCCACATAATGGAGTTATTTTTTCAGGAGCTGAGAAACCATTACAATCATATGATGAGCATCATTCATCAGCACTGCTAGGACGCAGAAATGACTGTCTTCTGCTGAAATCAGCCATGGAGGCTACATCGTGATGAGCATCAACCATCAGCACTGCCCACCTGTGGGTACTCACTGACAATTAGCAGTGCCTTTTGCACCTGGTAGGGTGCCCTGATATGTATACTCTTCTGATGAGTGCCTCTATTGGGTTGTTGTTGTTGAATATCTATGTACGTTTTTACTGTATGTTTTTCGTTCGGCTTTTCTTATTCGTACCATACACATACATACACTTATGCATTTTTCTCTGGCTGCTCCACTTATTACAACAAGGGTCGCACATCCCTTGACATACAGTAGTCCCTGCATTCTTACTTTCTTCACTCTGCATTAACCTTATCATATGAATACTATATAAGAAGTACTCTCTACGATACAACTCCTCAGACACTTTTCCCTTTGTCTGAGTGAGTATCCTCACTCCTACTCAATCACCTTATTCTCACATACAGTCCTGCAGCATCTATCTCTCTCACTATCGTGTGTGGCTTCTCTTGCCACACCCCTATATCACTTGCAGCTCATGTCTGCACTCCTATATACCTTAGGGGTTTTCTACAGTGCAATCAAAACATATCACCTCCTTGCCATTGTCTGCCCTAGCCTGCTTAAACAGTTGTTGTCTTCGGGCAATCACTATACTAATGGACCTGTTGAAGCAGGTAGAACTGGCATGGTGGTGAAGATGATGGGGGACTGGCTCAGACAAAAGCATGATCAGAGGGTGAAGGCATTGGGGCAAAGCAGTATAGGGTGATGGCAAAGAGGGAAGTGCAGTAGAAAATGATGATGATGAAGAGGATGGTCTCCATTGTGGAGGACCAAAAGAGGGGTAAAGAGTTTGCTATTTTTACCAGTACTATAGAGCTACTATATATTCAAAGCTGCAGCATGCACAGACCAGCTTAGGTAAGTACAGTATGGGGTGCAGGTCCTAGAGAGAATGATAAGCATAAGAATCCAACAGGACCAAGGCATGGTATATAAGGTGTTGCAAAATCCACACTCACATGGCACTGTTGAAACCATTTTATCATCATTTGTTGCTGCCACCATGACCTTCACTGCAGAAGCAACTCTCAGTACTTTCTATGCAACAACCTGCCTGGTCACAATGTGAGTGCTGAATGATCCCTGTGCCTCATCAGCAGTCACCTAATGGTCATTTGATTGGTGGTGAATAGATTGTATGCAGACATTGTACATGCAGGCTTGGGCAGGCAATGAGTGACAATATGATTGTGACGATAAGCAGCATATCCCCAAGTGGGGAAAGATCAGACAGCATGTCTGCAGCAGATAGTAGTAGTGTGAATGCAAGTAGTGCAACACAATGTAGAGAGTAGACAGCTGCAGGGTAGTGTGAGAAAAGGATAAGATGGGTGTAGAGAAATACTCACTCAGACAAGGGTGTAAGATGTCTGAGGAGTTTGTATGGTAATGGTCCATCTTATATAGTAGTAGTGAGGTAAAGTTTAAGTGGAGTGTGAGTAGAGAGTACAACAGTTACCATAAGTGTGTCATGATTGTCAAGCCTATGGTGGACATCCATAGTGTGAGACCATTGACTCCTGACTTATCCCTGCCTCCTTAAGAGGACTTAATGGGAGCTGCCTTGGATCATAGCCAAGGGATGAGAGATCTCAGCCAATGAAGAAGGGGTGAAACCAGCTGTAACAAGCTGGGGTCTATTCACTATACTACCTAGCTACTTATAGTACTAGAATGTGTGCACAGACCAGGTGCAGTAACTAAGGGCAGGTTGAGCAGTAAGTAAAGCACAGCAGCTGTGGGTATACTGCTGACAGATGTGCAGCATCTGTGAGAATCACCTCCCATGAGGAAAAGGTAAGGACTATGATAAGATGGAGGATTAGATGTAGATCAGATAATGTGAAAAGATAATCTAATCTAATCTAATCTAATCTAAAAGGAAACATAAAAGAAAGTAAAAGAAATATAAAAAGAAATATGGGACAGGGAATAAAGGAGTCTGGCAAAGTGGGGAGGATGCATGTTGTCTCAGAGAAATGAGTGGAGTGTGAGGTGCTTGGACAAGTAGGTAGTCCGAGGAGAAGTAAAGAAGTGGTGAGAAGTATGTGGTACATTGTGTACATAATGAATATGTAAGAAGTGGTATATGTGGAGAAGGAGCCAAATGAAAGTATAGTGTGTACAGAGAATTCCAGTTCAACAGACATGTGCCTGCTTGTTGTACAAAAAAGATTCTATAATCCTCAAGCTTATGGCAAGTCTGGAATAGTGTTCTCATTCATTGGTTGGTGGTTATTAAATGTTTCTGTCAGTCATGATGTTGTGGTAGGCTTCTCAGTCTTTTGTTCTTTTCTGCCCTACCAATTGAGTCTGCTCATGAAGGATAATCAATGCTTTGCATGCTATATTTATATCATATGGCATCTACTGTGCCATTTTCCAACTCCAGTCTGGGACTGAGGGATTATATATGGGATTCAACCATGGCCCATGGTTGTGAGTATCCATCAAACTAGCATATCTCTGAAGGGCACTGACATGAGTATGGGTGACTTTTTCACTCATGGTAAGAACTGACACAGAAAGTTGATGATATAGTGAATTGACAAATTGACTCATAGACCATGAGTGATGTTGAAATATGAGCACTGTGAAGACAAAGAAGAAGGGAAATTTTCTTGCAAATGTGCTAAGGGTGTGTTTCTGTACATGCACCATATTTAAGTATCTACTAAATATCAAATTGTAGGCCCAGCCCACAGCAAAAATCACAGGGATAAGGAAATCACAAGGATAAGGAAATCATGAGGATAGGGAGTGAATGGAGTGAGCTCAACAGCCCAAAATACAACAAGTGATAGTTGTATCTGATGGTATGCTTTAATGAGCAGCCAGTAGACTCGTGCTCAGAGACTACAGGAAAGATGTGAGGAAAGAGATAATCATTTAGGCCTGAAGACAAGCTGCTTATATACAGGAGCATGCTGCACACAGGCTGTGTGTGACAAGTGTGACTTTGTGGCTGAGAGTTGTTGAAATTGGGCAGCACAGCTAGGGAAGCAAACACCATGACATAAAAGAAGTAGGCATCAAGCCCAAAGCTGATTGAGATTGAGAGAAGGGCTAAAGCCCATCAGAACAAGAGGAGAGGGCACAACTGCCACATCTGTAAGATAGAGATGTGTACCAGAGGGTAGAGGGTACACAGAAGACAGAGAGAGCTGCATAGAGCAGGTATGTCAGAAGAGAACTCAGAGAGTAGAAGAGATACTCACCTCAGCACATGCAGAAGTGCTGAGGTGAGACAAAGACAAAGTAAAGAAGATATAGTAAGAGCAGGATAGAGTTTAAGAGGAGCTCAAACCATAAAGAGAAAATAAATACCAATAAGATGAGATAGAGATAAGTATATGTATACTTAATAAGTAGACAGTGTGATCCGCATCATAAGGTAATGAAAAAACCAACAAGAGTGTGTACCAGCAAGACTAAAAAGGAAGGAGTGGCATGTACTGTAAATGTATGATGTGACAGCCCCCCATGCTGGGACACACTTCTACAAGACCCAAGCCAGGGTGATGAGAGGAGAAAAGGGGGAATAATAAAGGTTTCGTTAATGTATCCATGATGGTGTGTGAGGAAGGGAGTGTTGGAAGATGACATCATGTTCAGTTGGACCTACATCCCACACTTCATTAGCAAGATGGTCTGTGTGCACTCACTACTTACTTATATTGTTGGACTCTAGCACATATACTCAGAAGGTGGTCAGTTAGACCTTTCTCTACAGTCCTTACCCTCCAATATACTCTCTCACTCTCAAGATGTCACTTGTCATCACTCTTCTTTATCTTGAGCTATTCTCAACCTTCCTCTTTGGGTTCATGACCCTGCATAACCTGGTGCTGTTGCCTACACCTTGCCCCACTGAACCTGGACATTCATCAGGGAGATGAGAGAGAGACAGAAGAGTCTTCAACACACTGATGAATAAAATGAAAGTGGATATTGATGTACTTTGATCTGATGAGATCCCAGTAAACTGGTGCTCGGAACTGCAGGCATATGAGAGAGAGAGATGTTAGGCTTCATTTTGTCCTCCTTATTTTTCTTGTCATTTTCTTATATTTATATTTTTACAGATCTCTTTATCACTCATGATCTAGTGAAGTCATCTTCACTGTATTTCTTTTATCTTGTTCATCTTTATCAGCTGATGACACATATGTCATCCAATCTCCAGTCTGCCTGATCACTGATCACTTATGACTCATCTTCTCATGACCACTGCAGATGCTCACTCAGCTTTCTCATACTTGCTGCAAAGTATCACAAATCATTCCCACAACTGCTGTGGAGCCTCAGTCAGCATTTATGCATCCCCTCTTCCTATTGGTTCTTATTATTATACTTACTGCAGGCTCATATGCCTGCCCTATAGTACAGTACTATCTATACTATACAACACCTAGTGTTATCCCTCAGTTCTGATCATCTGGGATATCTGCTAGCTGCACTATCCATTTCTCTAGTCTTTCATCAGTTGTTCAGCACCACTTTGTGTCAGTCTCACAAGAAAACATTGGGAGTGTTATTTATTTGAGTACAAGACTGCAGGTATAAGTACAAGCTTGGACTGGGTGTCAATTTTTCACTACCATATAACACTGAGTACACTGATACATCTCGAGTATGCCTTACTTCTATCTTATCTTATCAAATCTCATCAAATCTCATCTCCTTCATCACTGGTCACATACTGTGCCAGTATTTCACATTTATGGGCTCCTCTCTAATCTTATTTTGCCCTCACTATATCTGCTGCATCTTTCTGTCATACCACCTCAGCACTCTAGCAGCTTGCTGAGGTGAGTCTTCTGGTGCACTCATCATCCCTCTCATCTGACAGTACCATCTTACTGTGAAACACAGGCCATATGCATAAAGGGAACTGGAATAATTCTTATTGTGTACAGTGGTACGACAGTCTACTTATAGTAAGTACTGTAGTGTACAGACCAAGAGACTATGAACAGGAGTACATGTGTATGCATGTGTGTGAGCATGTATGTGTGTGTATAGTAGAAAGATGAAAAGGGAAGGAGGAGATTAGTAAGCCTAGAGTTGTCAACACCCCCCCATACTGGGAACACACTCAACCAGCCCAAGACCAGACCAATGTGCAGAGAACAGCAGGAGGGAGAGAGGTTTGGTCAAAATATCGGTGGTAATGAAAGAAGAAGGGAGACAATGGACAGAAATAGAACCAGAAGAAAGACAATCATGGATGTAGTGATGGCAAATGTTGATGTGCTTTGTGCTGTGTGTGACTACTGGGTTGGTGGTGATGTCAATGGACCCCTTGTTGTCACCATATAGTAAAAGAGAGGAGGAAAAACCAAAACTAACTTTGCACAACAGGGAGTGCAACCACATGCCCTGTGCTGCAGCCTGTGAGAGGGACATGTACTCAGCCTCTGTTGATGAAAGAGAGACAGTGTGCTGCTTTCTTGAAGACCAGGTGATGGTGCTGCTGCCAAGTAGGAAAGCATATGCACCAACCAACTTCCTGTCATTGTGGTCCACTGCCCAGTTGGAGTCCAAATATCCAACAATGCCAGCATTCTTGCAACTGCCATATTGCAAGCAGAAATGCAGAGTCCCTTTTAAGTAGTGAAGGATATGGTGACCCAAGGTGAGAGGGGATTGGACAGGAACTGGGAGAGCTTCATGATGGCAAAGGCAATGTCAGGGTGTGATGTGATAGCTGTGTAGAGCAGAGACCCAATGAGCTGCTGATATTCACTGCAAAGAGAGTGGTTGGTAGTATAGTCGCTACCTGCTTTGGTTGGCGTGGAACCTGGCAGTGAAGGGGTGGATGTTGGATTGCAGTTGTTGAGATGAAAGTGATCCAAGAGGTTGAGGATGTATACTTCCTGATTGATCTCCAGGATGTGATTCAGATGATCTCATGTGATGTGGTGACCAAGATAGGATTTGATCTCTCCTAAATCAGTCATCTGGCAAAGTGACTTCAACATCACCTTACATTCCTTGACTTCATCCAGAGACCCCCCCAGGATAGTGATGTCATCAACATAGAGGACAATGATCAGTGGTTTGGAGGAAGAGGTGGAGACATAAATGCCAGAGTCAGAGTACATGCATGTGAAGGAAAGGTCAAGGAGAGACCTGTGCATCTTGTGATGCCATTGGTGAGAGGTTTGCTGCAGGCCATAAATGGCTTTTGACAAGCAACAGACTTTCTCCTCAGTGCCTAGTACCATGAACCCATGAGGCTGCTCTATGTATATCTCCTCATATAATTCACCATTGAGGAATACCTATTTGATATCCATGGAGTGGATTTCCCAGTCCTCAAGGGCACCTATTGCAAGGAGGGTGGACAAGGATTCAAAGCAGGTGACTGGGGAGAAAGTTTCATTGGAGTCAATGCCATGGACATGTGTGTACCCTTATGCAACCAAGCATGCCTTGTGATGACATCAGCCTTTTGCTTAAACACCTATTTGTTTCCCACAATATTGTGTCCTGGGGGAGGGTCAACAAGTTCCCAAGTCTGAAGGTTGTTAAGTGATGAAAGTTCCTCTTTGCAAGCTATATCCCAAGAGTCAGAGTCAGGACCAGACAGTGCCTGTTTAAGGGTGAGTGGGTTGCAAGAGACAGTGTGGGAGAGAATGGTGGAGATCAAAGGGGTGCTGCAAGGTGTGGCAAAAATGTTGTTGTTGTCTGAGTTCCCCCCCTTGCCAAGGATGTTGACAAACTCCTGAGGGCTGTATGTGCTGTCATGAAAATGAGTGGGCAAGCATGTGACACACTGAGAACAATGAACTATTGGGTAGTCATCATCAACAAGATGCACTGGAGGCTGTGGGTGACTGGGTGAAGATGCAGAGGGGCCATGCCAAGGTGGAGAGGGTGGTGGACCCTGGTCATGGACATGGTGCTCAGACTGGCAAGCATGCTGATGAGCATCACACACATGTAATGCTGGAAAATGACCATCAGTGACATCAGGTGAACACAGCAATATTAACACACAGCACATGACAATTATCTGCAGCTGCACATTTGTTTAGGTGTCAGACTATAGGACTGGGTTTAGCTGACAAGGAGCAGGATTGATAAGCTGCATAGGCTGAGATGTGGTCCATAGAGTCATGAGTCATGAAGTCAGCAATTGGTGCAATCAGTGCCTTTCCTATTCTGCTCATCTGTTGTAGTATGATATTTCATTTGTTCACATCCAGACCCCACCTCATTTCAAATATCCCTATGATTGACCCTATGTTGTAAATTTTCTGTTTTGATTTGTTGTGCTCCAGCCTTGGAGCTAGACTTGTATTTAGATGGTGCATTGTCCATCAGAAAAGAATAGATTTCCCCCACCCAAAATTTGACTTCTCTTCCCCATCCAAGCCCATTTGCAAAAAAGTGTGTTCTGATCTTCCCTCCACATATCTCACTATCAAGAAAGTGTGCATTACTTGTATGTCATGTCTATTATTGCATTGTGTTGCATTGTGTTGCATTGCATTGCATTGTGCTGCATTCTATATTGTGTTGTGTCTAGTTTCCATTGCATTGCATTCTCTATTGCATTCTCCCTTTTGTTATGTTGCATTCTCTTTATCTCGTTATATTGCCTGTTTGTTGCCCAAGTCACATTCCCTTTTGTTGCCCAAGTTGTGCCACACTATCATGCATATTGCTCTTAACTACTAACTCTCTGTACCTTGGTGTCTAGAGAATCTTACAACTTGCACCCTCCAGTAATTGTTGTGGTTGTGGTTGTTATTCCCCTTCAGCCTGGCACAGCACTTATCAATGCATGCATGGCAGAGGAGACACAGGGTGAGGCATGCACAGAGGGGTGACAGGTCCACTGCTCTCAAGAGGTGCATCTGTCCCAAGCATGGCACATGTGCCCAGGGGCACTGGAGCAGGGGCAGAGTCAGTGTGTTGGTACCATTGTTGTCTGAGTCATCATCAGGCCCAGGAGGAGGAGCTGGCAGGAAGATGTCAAGGATGGTAGGATGTGCTGCTGCCTCCAGTGAGGGGAAAACATCCTCCTGCAACACTGCATCACAACCAGTGATGCAGCATGAGGAGGCTCTGTCCCAAAACAACCAGCCCTTGGTCCCAGCCTCATAGCTGACAAAGGTGAGTGGGCACAATTTGGGGTCAAGTTTGGCATGCTGATGATCAGGGGTCTTGACCCACACACAGCAGCTGAAGACCTGGAGATGAGAGACATCAGGGGGAGCATCAGTGGGCAACCACAGGGAGTGAAAAGTCCACCAGTGCAGGTGCCTGGTTGGTGAGAGGTTGTACATGTGGATGGTGATGTGAACTGCATACTCCCAAAACCCAGAAGACAGTCCAGTGTGGTGAAGAAGGTTCAGTGCCTGGTCCAGGATGAAGCAGTTCCATTGTTTGGCATGGCCATTTTGCTGTGGAGAGTAAGGGATGGTGTGTTGGTGGGCAATGCCTCTCTCACAAAGAAGATCTGAAATGGAGCCAGCTAGATACTCCCCCCCACAGTCCATATGAAGGGCCTTGGGCCACTGGCTGAAGAGGGTATGAATGTGGTTGAGGTAGTGCCCCAGTGCACTGGAAAGTTGGTCCTTGTAGTGGAGAGGGTACAGGATTCCAAACCCAGAGAAGTCATCTAGAAACATTGCAAAGTAGAGGTGGTGGGAGCCCAGCAACACAGTGCCAACAGGCCTGATGAGGTCTGAATCAACCAAGCCAAGCACTTTGGCAGCACATGAGTGGGAGAGGTGGAATGGTGCCTGAGGGAACTTTCCCTGGAGACAGCCAGAACACAGGATGGAGGATGGCACAGATGATGGTGGAGAAAAACCAGACAGCTGGGAGGGCTGGATGTGAGCCACCACCTCCTCTGATAAATGGCCAAGGTGTTCATGCCAAAGTTGCAGTGATGGAATGGTCATGGTGTGGATGGATGCTAAGAGCGGCCTATTGGATGGTCTTAGGGAAGGTCTAATATATTACTCCTGGTAACAAGAGTTTGGATTTGAGCTTGATGAATGTGATAGAAGTTCCTGATGATGATGAAGATTGGAATCAACAATATAGTGATGAGGATTATTCCACCGATGACTATATGAGGATCCAGGGTGAAGAGTATAGGATGTCTTAGCAACGCTTAGAGTGACTTAGAGATCTTAGACTTAGTTATTTAGAGAGGAAAGTGAGATTGCAATGAGCTTAGGTCAAGTGCAGTAAAGGAGAATCCCTAGATTGTGAAGTTGACAAGACTGGGGTTTAAGACCGCCAGTCTGTCAACTATTTATACAAAACTGGAGATCTAAGTATAGTAAAGTTGCGCAGTAAAGTGCAGTAAGTAAACGAAAATGTGCAGTAAAGCGCAGTAAGTTGCATCCATTGTGTAACTAGTGTGGCTCAGCCACAAGTGTGAAATGAACATGAGATAAACAAAGGTAAGTAAGAACAAGAAAAGAGAGTCCTTGCTAATTGTATAGTAATAGTCCTTAGCAAGTAAATGTTATAATAAATAAAGAAAGATAAAAGGGAAAAAGATAAGTCTAATATAGTACTTGGAGCTAAGCTCACACTTAAGTATGTATATACTTAAGTACTATAAAAGAGAAAAAGAAAAGAGAGTCCTTACTAAGTAAAGTGGAGCTAAGCTCACACTTGTAGTAAATAATACTACACTTTACTAGTAAGTAAAGAGATAAAAAAAGAAGAAAGAAAAAAGAAAGAAAAAAACCAACACATTATGAGGTGCCTAAGCAAGTGCCTCGTAACAATGGATGTGGCAGCTGAAAGTGCCAGCCAGTACATCCCAGCTCAGAGGATGCCAATGCTGTAGAGATGACCAGCACACATAATTTCATAGCAACTGTTCTCATAGGTGACATGAAAGCTGAGGTGGTCAAGTTTGCTGATGGACAGGAAATGGCTGTTCACCCCAGGTATGTGGAGTACATCAGAGAGCAACAAGGAGATGCTAGGACCATCTGGGAGGACATGCTGTTGTGCACAGGCACCATGCCTGAGGCAGGATATTGCAGAGCCATCACCAACAGTGATGGACTGGAGGGAGATGGCAGTATAGGAGGAGAAGTCAGCCCAGTGTGGTGAAATATGGTCCATACAACCTGAGTCAAGCATCCAGAGGCCATGGCCATCATAGTAGCAAGCATTGAATTCAGAAACAGAGGATGAAGACAAATGATTTAATGATGAAGTACTAGGTATGTCATCCCTGATCCCTTTATCTTTATCCTTAGTCCTTTTCTCCAACTGTGAATTTATGTCCTCTGGCATCCCATGAAGCATCTGGCAGGTGTCAACCATGTGGTTGTGGTACTTGCAATGGGAGCAGAAGCTGGTGTTGCATCAACCAGGGGCCATAGTAGAAGCTTGAGTGAATGTGGCAAGTGTAGAGCAAGGCTTGGTGCAAGCTTCCTCATCAAGGATCTGGCCCTGAATGTTCCCAATGGAGAGGTGTGACAGATCAGAAGAGGCAAGGAGAGTGGAGGAGAAAGAGCTCCATGAGGGAGGTAGGGTGTGCAGGAGGAAGCACATGTTCTGCTCACTGACCTCCACCCTGGAAGCAATGAGTTGATCTTGTGCGATGATGAGGGTATTGATCTGTGGGGTGAGAGGAGTATGTATGTTGTACTTGCTATTGAATAGGGCTTGGAAGGTGACAAAGGCTGCAATGATGGTCTGCTTTCCATAGACATCTTTCAAGCCATCCCATGCATGATGCACAGTCATGGTATCGGAGGTGACCATAGCTGCAGGTTGCAGTCCACAATTCATGGTGATGACTGTTTTTGCAACATTGTTGTTGTGATCCCATGCAGTGATGTTGTCCTTGTTCACAATGTATGTGGTGGGGAGACCTCCTTCCATGTCTCAGGTGGCAGTGATAGCAGTGATGTGAGGTTTAGAAATGACATGCCAGATGCCCATGATAATTAGTGCCAACTTCACAACATTTGCCCATCATTTGTAGTTGTCTGCTCCTTCCAATATGATGTTGATTTTTGGAATGGATGCTGAGTGGCAGGAGGGGATGAAATGGATAAGTAAGAGGGAAAATGCTATAAGGGAGTGAGAGTGCACAAGAGAGAATAGGAGTATGAGAGTGAGGAGTATTGATATGCATATAGCCCAGGCAGGGCCCATAACCTGTGAAACACAGGCCATAAGCATAAAGGGAACTGGAATAGTTCTTATTGTGTACAATGGCATGACAGTCTACTTATAGTAAGTACTGTAGTGCATGGACCAAGAGACTATGAACAGGAGGACATGTGTATGCATGTGTGTGAGCATGTATGTGTGTGTACAGTAGAAAGATGGATGAAAAAGGAAGGAGGAGATTAGTAAGCCTCAAGTCATCAACACTTACTCAGTATCTTTCAATATTGTGTACACTCTTGTTTGCATATGTTATCTCTCCATCTACTCAGGTAGTGTCCCTTGTTGTTCTTAGCACTCTAGCAGCTTGCTGAGTATCTTTTGATATTGCATACACTCCTGTTTGCATATGCTATCTCTCCATCTACTCAGATGTGGTCACATGACCCTCTGCTCACACTTTCTTGGGCATTAGCCCTAATCTTTGGAATCATCTGTTTCAGGCTTGTTGCCTGCTTATCCTATTTCATGGTTTTGTTGTTGTCCACTGCCCTACCAGATGTCCTCAGCTTGCCTGCCAGTACAGCAAGTATCTGGTAGCATGTCATGCTGCATATCATTTTCTCTCATTCTTCCTGATATTTCTCCTATTTTTCTCATATTTATATCATCATAGATCTTACAATCACTCCTGATCTATTGAGGCAATTCTCACAGTCATGCATTTGTCTTGTTCATCTTTATTGGCTGATGATGCATATGTAGTCTGATCTCTAATTGGCCCATTCTATTATTAATTATGAATCATTTTCTCACCAATGCTCACCAATCCTTCTCAGACCTGCTGCAGAGTATCACCAATCACTCTCACAGTTACTGTGGAGCCTCAATCAGCACTTATGCACCCCCTTCATTATAAGATATGACATCATTCCTGTTGAAATCTGTTGGTTTTTCACTACCTTATGATGCTGATCACACTGTTTACTTATTAAGTATACTTATCTCTATCTCATCTTATTGGTATTTCTTTTCTCCTTATGGTTTGAGCTCCTCTTAAACTCTATCTAGCTCTTACTATATCTTCTTCACTTTGTCTTTGTCTTACCTCAGCACTTCTGCATGTGCTGAGGTGAGTATCTCTTCTGCTCTCTGAGCTCTCTTCTGACATACCTGCTCTTTGCAGCTCTCTCTGTCTTCTGTGTACCCTCTACCCTCTGGTACACATCTTCTCTATCTTACATCTCTCTCTCTAGCTATCTTTAGCTATCTCTTTAGCTATCTCTCTAGCCCTCTGGACTGTTGTCCTATTGGCTCTTTTATCTCCACCTGGGCTCACAACCCCATCTCTACACAAGGATGCTCAACCTGCTGTTTGCCACTTTGCCCATGTTTCAATAAAATCTTCATGCATACTAGTATACTTTTGTTTGGTCTCCCTTCACATACACATATTCTGACATACTCCTTACATACATATTAAGCATACCTTCTTCTTCTAACACCTTGGACTGCACATCCACTTACATGTCCAATCATTCACACACCACATCATACCCCAGATGACACATGTCCCTCCACATTTGGACATGCTTGTTCTTCACTACACACTCTCTGCTCTAACTCTATAGAGCTACTGCTATATAAGTTGGGTACACTACCTCACAGCTCCTCAGACATCTTCTACCCAGTCTGAGTGAGTACATTTCCCCACTTTACTCTCCACTCTCTTACCACCATCCCTGCAGCATACTTAAACCATGTTGTGTCACCTACTGCACTCACAACCCACCTTACTCTGCTGCAGACATGTTGCCAGCCTCCCTCATCATGTTGGGAGTGTCTTATGTCTTATCCCTCATATACATTATAGTTGCTGCTGTCTGCCATAACCTGCATGTACAATTCCTTCTTACATTCATATTCTGGCCCTACAGTGCATAGCTTGGTCTGTGCATTGTTCCCAGTACTATATATACTGTAGTTCACTTAGTGTTTTATCCCCAGTTCTGATCATCTGGGATATCCACTAGGTGCAGTACTGTCTTAGCTCTTTCTCTTGTATCTTTTGTACTGATTATATATCTGGGATATCCACTAGTCAAGCATGATTGTCCTCTCAGTTGTTCAGCTCAACTAGTGTTGGCCTCACATAGCAGATGAGATAAGATTTGGATAGAAACAAACATACTACATATGTAGGTGTATGGCAAGCATCATAGGATGAATAGAAATCAACATTTTCTCTCTATTTTCCATATCTTTCCTATATTTATATCTTCACGGATCTTGTTATTGCCACTGATCTAGTGCAGTGATCCTTTTGGTATTTCTTCTATTTTGTTAGGACTCACCAGCTGATGACACATGTCATCCAATCCCCAATTGGCCCAATTATGAAGTACTTGTGACACTCTTTCCACCCAGATGCAGATGCTCACTTGGCTTTCTCATGACTGCTGTGGAGTATTACTGATCCCTCTTACACTTACTGCAGACATCAGTCAGTAGCTTATGAAGTCCTTTAGCCATTTGTTGTTGTTTATAGTCTTACTGTGTGGCTTTTGCTAAGTGATTGACTTGCCCTATAGCATTGTACTATGTATCCTATATGACTCCTAGTGATATTCTCCTCTGAGATATCCACTAGGTACAGTATCAGTTATCCTTTCTCTTCTACCATATGCTAATGTATCTGGGATATCCACTAGTCTCAGCAAGTATCATCCTTTGTTTTAGTTGTTGCTCAGCTGGACTGCTGTCCACCCCACAACCTGCCCTAACAACCAGTACTATATTTACTGTACCTACTGTATACAAGCTCTTTAGCTCAGTACATCTGAGATATCTACTCATAGCATGTTAGTCTCTACTGTATCATCCTTGTCTTATCCTTTCCCTCCTCTCTTGTGTGATTGAGTGGTTTTGCTGTCAGCATGTGTGTCACAGAATTGATCATAAAATCCTCCAAATCCAAGGAAGGCTTGAACATCCTTCAGGCTATGGGGAATTGGCCAATCTGTGATACCCTGTGGCTTGGTGGGATCCATAGTGAGGATACCTGCTTTGATGTGCATGCCAAGGTATTCAACAGCATCCTTTTTGAATTCACATTTATCTGGTTTTAGGAATAGGAGATATTCTTGAAGATGAGCAAGGGCTTGTTGAACTCACTGGCAATGTTCTTCCAGTGTAGTGTCAGAATGGACTATTTTTTCTTCCAGTTTCCACTATATTTTGTAATTCCTTTGACTGTTATCACTCAAGATCTGTTTGTTATATCTAATCACCACTCCAGGTCTTTCACATCCTTGATATGACTCATGATATATTCATCATCAACCCAATTACTGTACACATATGACTGCATTTCTCACAAACACTGCACATCCTTACTGATGTATGCACAGGTTTGGGCAGGCAAGGAAGAAAGCTTTATAGGCAATAAGAGAACCCCTAGGTGTGATAGTAAGGCAGACAGCATGTCTGCAGTGGTAGTAAGTGATTGCAGACACAGTGAGTGGTGCAATGTGGTTCAAGTAAGTCAGACAATGTAGGGAATGTCTGAGGAGATGCATAGTAAGAGTCCATCTTATATAGTGAATGTGGGTAGAGTTGGAGCAGAGAAAACAGAGGTAAGGTACAATGGCTACCATGTATAGAGGGGACATGCATGATCCCAGAATATAGAGGGGGGTTTCAGACATGTGTGTGGAAGTAAGTCCAAGGAAAGATGAAGATGTGGTGTGAGTTGTATGTAATGTGTAGGTAAAGCATGTATGGAGGGGAAACTGAACAAAAATGTAGTATTATGCACAAACATTTCAACAACTGATGCTGTGAGGTGCACACTAAATAGTGAGGTCACAAGAGTAAGAGGAGGAGAGGGGAAGGAGACAATACAAGAAGGATGTATACACACTATAAAGCAGATATCCCAGATGTATGAAGCTAAAGAACTATGTACAATAGAAGTGCCCTATATATACTAAGAGGATTGGCACACAGACCATGTGCTGTCACTATAGGGCAGGCATATGTAACTAAGATGTGCAGCATCTGTGAGAATTATCAGTATGCAATGCTGTGCATTGCATAGCATCAGTAAGCATCTGTGGGAAATGTAGTCATAGCTGTACAGTAATCAGCCAAATGACAAATGGATATGAGTCATAGATAATAAAGATGAGATCTAGTGATGATCTGATAAGATGAGATAAGATATCTCTTGTAGATCTTGAGCAATAAGAGTAAAAGAATTGTAAAATGAAAAGAAAAATAAGTACATTCTGACAAATACCCCCCATCATAGGGTGAGACAACTTGATGAGCAAAGGAAATCTAAAACCTTTCTCTCCCCTTTGTGTATTATCCAGTGAATCAACTTCTTGAACATCAGTGAGGGATATATGTTCAAGGATGAGTTGAGTGACTCAGTCCTTGATATTAACTATAAAGTCATTATCACCGAGATTGATGAGTAAGATCTTTACTGATCCATGATAGTCTGAATTGATGACTCCTGCTCCAGTATGAATGGAATTTTTGACAGCCAAGCCACTATGAGGAGCAATATGTCCATAGCAGTTGTCTGTTATAGCCCAGGAGATTTGAGTCTTGACCAATTTTTGACCATGTGCAGGGACAACAATTTCTTCCACACTGTAAAGATCTAGTCCAGCAGCATGCTCTGATCCTTGAGCAGGTAAGGTGGCTGAAGTAGAAAGTTGTTTTACTGGTATTGAATTGATCTAACAGCAGCAGGATGTGTCTGATGAAATTCTTTAACTGTCAGGCTGCTATTATTTTCCTCATTTTTCTCTTCATTTTTCCTATTTTTCTTATATCTATATCACTACAGAACTTACAATTGCTCCTGATCTATTGGAGTGATTCCCACAGTCATGCATTCCTCTTGTTTGCCTTTATTGGCCAATGACATGTGAGTTGTCCAATCTTTGATTGGCCTGTTCTATCATTAGTAATGACTCATTTTCTCACTCTTACTGTGGATGCTCACCAATCCTTCTTACACCTGCTGTGGAGCCTCAGTCAGCACTTATGCATCCCCTCTATAATTAGGTATGACATCATCACTATACTTTCTCAATCTATGGTCCTATACTGTACAGCATGGTCTGTGCACTCTACATTTTACTATATATACATAGGACTCTTAGCAGTTTATTCCCCAGTTCTGATCATCTGGGATATCTGCTAGGTGCAGTAGTCTCTAGTCTCTTTCTTGTCCTACCTTACTGATTATATATCTGGGATATCCACTAGTTGAAGCACAATTGTCCTTTGTTTTAGTCTTTCTTCAGTTGTTCAGCTTTGACATTGCATTGGCCTCACATTAACCAGCTTGGGTATGTCTTTGATCATGATATGTGCTGGTTCCCAAGAATTTTCATCTTCTGGGTAGTTTTCCATTTGATAAGATATTGGACATATCCATGATGTTTTCAGCTGTTTAGAATTTATTCAACTTCATATTGTTCAACATTGTCTTTTATGATGGGAGGAGGAGGAGATTTGATAATTCATTCCAGGATATCATTTGGAAAAAAAGGTAATAATTTGACAATGTGAAACACAGGATGCATTTTCATTGACTTGGGAAGTGCTAATTCATATGCATTGTTTGGGAGCATTTTGATGATTGGATAAGGTCTAAGTCTTTTATGATACAATTTCCTGGTTGGTCATCCTGTTTGTATGTTAGATGCATCTAACCAAACTTTTTCTCCAATTTGATATTTGGGAGTTTTTCCTCTGCATGTCATAGTATCTCTTCATATCATTAGCTGCTTTTCTCAGCACTGATTCTGCATCTTCCCTCATTCTCTTCAACTCTTCAACAAAACTTTCTACTGAATCAATAGTGGACATTTTGCCTGGTTTGAATCCCATTTGTGGATTTTGTCCAGAGTTTAACATGAATGGAGAGTATTTGGTTGTGGCATTAATTCTATTATTGTAACAAAATTAATTCTGCCATGGGTAACCAGTTCATCCAATCTGATTGGCAATGGTCCACAAAAATTTGGAGATATTGTTCTATCTCTTGATTAATTCATTCTGTTTGACCATCTGTTTGTCTTCATTCTTTGGCATATATCACAACTTTTGACATATTTTCCAACATAAGTAGCCAGTCCTTTCCACCAAAATGTTCTTGACACTATCTCCAGTGTGTCAGGACACTGAATTTTTCTTTTCATTTTTACAATTTCTTTTACTCTTATCAGATAAGATCTACTAAAGATATCCTATTTCACTTTTATTAAGTCTACAGTAGATCTTATCAATTATGACTCATTCATCATTCATCATACAGGCCACTCACTATACAAGTATGACACATATTCTCACAAACACTTACAAAGCTTCTCACAGATGCTGTGTAGATGCTTACTGATCATTCACAGGAATGCTGCACATTCCTTTACAATATTCCTGCCCTACAGTAGACACACAGTCTGTGTGCAGGACTCATTTAGTATATATAGAGTACTTGTATCGTTCTTACTCTTCAGCTGAATACATCTGGGATATCCATTTGCACAAGCATGATCTCATCCCTCTTGTTAGCCCTTTCCCTCTTCTCTTACATTGTGTGACCTTGCTGGCAAACGTTGGCCTCACACAGTGTCCTCCATTGTCCTGGATGTCCTGCAATTGGAGGATCATGACATTGCTTGACAACTTCTGCTCTGCAACTGTCTGGGACAAGAATTTTATCTTTGTATGTCAACAATACTTGTTTGTTTTGTCCCCAGTGTCAGGCTGCTATTATTTTTCTTATTTTCTTCCTGTTTTTCTTATGTCTCTATCATCATAGATCTTACAATTGCTCCTGATCTACCAAAGAAACTCTCACAGTCATGCATTCCTCTTGTTTGTCTTTATCAGCTGATGACATGCTAGTCATCTGATCTCTGATCAGCCCATTCTATCTTTAGTTATGACTCATTTTCCCACTCTTACAGTGGAGCCTCAGTCAGCACTTACATGTCCCCTCTATCATTAGGTATGACATCATTACTGTACTTTCTCATTCTCTGGCCCTATACTGTACAGCATGGTCTGTGCACTCCTCAGTGTACTATATATACATAGAACTCCTAGTGGTTTATTCCCCAGTTCTGATCATCTGCTAGGTACAGTATCCTCTCTCCTCTTTTGTTCTACTTGGCTGATTATATATCTGGGATATCTGCTAGTCTAAGCATTCTTCTTCAGTTGCTCAGCTTTGACATAGTGTTGGCCTCACACCCAGCCAGCTATGATAGCTGTCTTTGCTTTGTCTGTCGATAGTTCCAACCACATCTTGACATCTCCATCTTTCTCCAATCCATCTGCTATTCTATGAAGGAGTGGAATATTGTTTGTCAAAATTGCTTGTATGTGTTTGTTTGTAATCTTGGATGCACAAGTGCTATCAACAGGATTATTGTACATGTGAAAAATTCTAGTTAAGCAGGATAGTGTTCTCATTGTTATGTTCCACCCCCTCTTTATAATCTACTTGTCTTGAGAGGAGATCTGGTTTGGCTGAACTCTTTCCTGGTCTGTGGGAAAGGTGAAAGTTGATCCTAGAAAGAAACCAAGACCATCAAGCCTGGTGACAGTTTAGTTTCTGGGCACTCATAAAGTACTCTAAGTTTTTGTGGTCCATGAGGATTTCCACGGGACTATCTGTTCCTTCCAGATAGTGTCTCCACTATTCCAATGCATGTATAACAGCTGACATCTCTTTGTCATAGATGTCATAATTTCTCTCTGCCAGTGATAATCCCTTGCTGATATATGCAACCAGATGCCACTTCTCATCATATCACATATGTGAAAGTACTGCTCCAGTGGCATACCCTGAGCTGTCTGCTTCTACAAGATAAGGCCTATGGGGTTCAGGAAAGATGAAGACAGGTTCAGAACATAATGCTGTCTTTAAATTTTCAAGCAAGTCTTTTTGTTCCTGTTCCCAATGCCTTTTTGTAAAAGGACATTCAGGGGTTTTGCTATATCAGAAAATCCTCTAATAAAGCAATGATAGAAGTTGGTGAACCCAAGAAATGAGCAAACTTCTGTAATGGAGGTTGGTGTGGGCCATTCAGCTATCCCTTGAACTTTGACTGGATCCATCATAATTTTGTGAAAGGATATTTTGAGGCCAAGATAAGTGATTTCTGTTTTCTTGAAGTCACATTTTTCAGGTTTGAGGTAGAGTTTGTTGTTGTGTAATATTTTGAGGACTTCTTCAACAATGAGGTGGTGTTCCTCTAATGGTGCAGTGAAGATGAGAATATTGTCCATATAGACCACTACTTTGCCCTTTGCAATGAGTTCTCTAAAGAGATGATTCATCATAGTCTGAAATGTTGCAGGGCTGTTGGTGAGTCCAAAGAACATAACAAGTGATTCAAATAGTCCCTTGTTGGTAATGAAGGCAGCCTTCCATTTGCCTCCTTCTTTTATTTGAACATTGTTATACCCCCATCTGATATCAAGTTTGGTGAAATATTTAGCCCCTTTGAGTATATCTATCAATTCCAGTATGAGAGGTAGAGGATAGGAATTATTGATAGTAATCTTGTTGAGGTGTCAATAATCTTGAATTGGACATAATTCACCTGATTTCTTTTTGATAAAGAAAAATGGCAAAGCCATAGGTGATTTTGAAGTTCATATGCATCCAGACTTCAAGTTTTATTCAATGAATTCCTCCAACTCTTGTTGTTCAACAAAGGATAAGTTATACACCTTCCCCATATGCACTTTTGTATTCAGTTTTAATTCAATTGCATGATCCCAAATATGCTTGGGAGGCAGTTCATCAAATGATTCCTTTGTGAATACTGATTTGAATTCATGATATGCTTTTGGAACAATATCTTCAAAGGATTTTTTGATTTTCTTCTTCTCTGCCTCTACAGTGAGTCCTTGGGATATATTTCAAATTGCAGTGTCTTTCTCATCATATCCTATCATGATGCAGAGAACATGACCTCCTTCCTGCACTTCATCATCATCTTCTTCATCTACTCCAACCATTCAAGGTACTTCCTTTTTCAACTTTTCTGCTTTCTTTTTCTTCCATTCTTTTCTTTTGTCAATTACTCATAGGTGGCATCTTCATGGGCAGCATGTAAACAATATGGTTCCAGTATTCCATTCTATTTCTGGATTGTGGATTTTAAGCCAAGTTTCTCCTAAAATTAGGTTGACTTTGCCTAGTCCTGTAATACAGAATGTTGTTCTTTCAGTGTGATTTTGGACTTTGACTATTAAATCCACAGTTTCTTTTATAGATCCTCACTCATTCCTTGATCCATCAACATTGTAGACTGGCATAGATATCAGAAGCTTTTTAGTGTTAAGACAATTTGTTTTCACAAATTCTTCATCTATGTAATGTGTAGTTGCTCCCAAATCTAATAATGCTTCAATCATCACTGGGTGTCCACTCTCTGGGACATTGATTTCTACTTTGATCATGGGTAACTCTGTCTTTATGCCCATAATCACATGCTTTTCTTTTTCTTGAGAGGGCATACTCTCAGATGTCTCCTTCTGCTCAGTCTTTTTCTCTGATTTCAACAGGATGACATACATTGGCATGGTCAACAGTGCCATCATCTGGAGTAAGTACTGAGAACATATTCTTGGACAGTCCAGCAACATCTACTGGCCATCCACTGCAAAACCCTCCTTCCTCCTTTCTCCATCAAAAATCATCTTCTCAAAGTCCACTATAGACATCTGTCTTATTTCCTTGTGTATTTCTCTGATGTTTTTCCTTTGTGGACAGACATTTGCCCTATGCCCCTCTTTCCTACAGTTGAAGCATATGAGAGGTCACCTTCATTGGGCTGCATCCACATCCTACTGTCACATTACTCACCTTTGAGTATGTAGTGGTAGAGGTTGGAGAGTTGGCTGTTTGTGTATATCTAGGGGTCCATTGTGGTGTCCCCCTAGATTGCATGAGTTGGCAATATTCTCACATATGTCTGTCTGTTTGTTGTGCCATTCTCTGTCACTCTAAATATGTGACTGGGGGGGGATTGATGTTATAGATGTGGCCTAGAAGATCACTATTGATTCCTCTCTTATAGCAGTCTATGAGCACATGCTCATTGTAGTGTGTTTTGGCTGCTAATAAGAGGAATTCAGTGGTGTATTCTTCTGCTGTCTTCCTCAGTTGTTGAGGTTTGTGTAAGGCTTGCTGCATGGTATGTGCTTTGTCTGGATCACCAAATCGCTCCCATAATTTTGTGTTGAATTCTACCCAGTTTTGAAAAGGCATGGGATATGATGGATTGAGGGGGTTAGCCTCATACAGTCACTGTTTGGCAACTTGAATATTTCTCCATGCCTCTGCTGGACCTCCTATCATATAGGAGAGTGCATATGTAATTAAATCACTATTGGACCACATTTTGTTTACTGCAAAGACAACCAAAAATTCTTGGACAAATGAATCAAGTTTGTCACACTTCTTCAAGAATGCTGTAGGAGCAGAAACTTTTACCTGGTGTTGGGCAAATACATGGCCCATTGGGGTGGTTGATTGGCCAGAGGAACTGGTGGGAATAATTGGCTGGGCTTGTCAGGTCATTATAGCCATCATCTCCTTCATGTTCTTTGCTATGTCTGCCATGGCTGTGCCCAGTTGTATCATTGTGTCATCTTGTTCCTTTTGAATTCTTGCCTGCTCTTTTATCTGATAATCCATCATCTCCATCACTTCCTCTATATCCAGTAGGCATAGTCTTCTGGTTTCATTTTCCTGTCTTTCTTCCCTTGCCCTTTCTTCTGAAGAATCTTCTACCATTGGTAGAGGTTCCCACATTCCCCATTGACTCAATCCTGGCTGAGTCATTGCTTATTTCAGAAGATGAAGGCTTGTGGGAGTAAATTTCTATATGGGCTGGCATGGTAGTGGTACTCCAGAAAGAAGTGCCAAGGGAATTCTTCAGGGTGATTGTTGTAATAGGGATTATGAAGGTAGAAGAACTGCTAAGAGCAGCCTATTGGACAGTCTTAGGGAAGTAATAATACCCCTGGTAACAAGGTAATGAATATGTGCTTGATAAGCATAATAGACATTCCTGATGATGATGAAGAGTGGGATTAATGAGATAGTGATGAGGATGATTCCACCAATGACTATACAAGGATACAGAGTGATGAGTATAGGATATTCTTAGCGACACTTAAGGTGACTTAGAGATCTTAGACTTAGTTCTTTATAGAGTGAGGTGAGTTTGTAGCAAGCTTAAGGTCAAGCACAGTATAGGAGAATCCCTAGATTGCAAAGTTGACAAGACTGGGGTTTAAGACCACCAGTCTTTCAACTACTTATACAAAACCAGAGTCCTAAAGATAGTACAAGTAATAAAGTTCATAGATCAACAATGATTGCACAGCAATCAACAAGATCATGTGACCAAGTTGCATCCATAGTAAACTAAGTATAAGGTAGCCACAAGTGTGAGTGAAACAAGAGGCAAACAAAGATAAACAAAGATGAAATAGAATGAGTCCTTGCTAATTGTATAGTAGTAGTCCTTAGCAAGTAAATGTTATAATAAATAAATAAATAAATAAAGATAAAAAGGAAAAGATAAGTATTTATAGTACCTGGAGCTAAGCTCACACTTAAGCTTAAGTATGTAAATACTTAAGTACTATAAAGAGAAAGAGATAGAGTCCTTACTATAAGTATGAGCTATGCTCAAGCTGTAGTTAATACTATGCTTATAGTAAGTAAGATAAAAGAAAAAGAAAAAGAAAGAATGCATTATGAGGTGCCAAAGCAAGTGTCTCATAACAAGAACCAGATGGCCTGTTGTTGGGTGTAATAATAGGCAGAGGCATAGAAGCATTGGAGAGCAGCAGAAGTTTGAGGGCAAGAAGGTGGTGGAAGAGTGCTGAATCTGGTGTAGTATTTGCCAGATTGAGTTCTATTTTCTGAGCATAGAATGTGTGGAATGGTGAAAACAAGATTGTGTGAAGTGAAAACTCACTATTCATTTTTCAAGGGAATAGGCCTTTCAACACAAAATGGAAGATGGAGAGTATGTAAGGTAAGTACTGGTATATACATGTTACCAGTACTATGAAAGAGATCTTGTTATAGTAAAAGTATAATGCTCCTGGTCCAAATGGTTGTCAGGAGGTTCTGTGATGCCCCACTAAGTGGTAGACACCCTAGCACTGCTTGCTGTTACAAGGCACTTGCTTTGGCACCTTGTAATGCATTTCTTTTCTTTTTTCTTTTTTTCTTTCATATATCTTACTTACTATAAGTGTAGCATTAACTGCAGCATGAGCTTAGCTCATACTTATAGTAAGGATTATATCTCTTTCTTTATAGTACTACAGTATTTACATACTGAGCTGTGAGTTTTACTCCAAGTACTATAAAGACTTATTGTTTCCCTTATCTTTTCCTTTTCTGATTTTTATTTATTTGTTATAACATTTACTTGCTAAGGACAATTACTACACATTTAGCAAGGACTTGCCTTATTTCATCTTTGTTTATCCTTGTTTTTCTCTTGTTCATTTCACACTTATGGCTACATTTACCTTAGCCTACTATGGATGCATCTCAGGCCACATGACTCTGTTGATTGCTGTGCAATCATCATTGATCTGTGAACCTTATTTACAGTTACTATTCTTAGAACTTGGTTTTGTATAAGTAGTTGAAAGACTGGCAGTCTTAAACCCCAGTCTTGTCAACTTTGCAATCTAGGAATTCTCCTATACCTAAGCTTGCTATAATCTTGCTCTACTCAAGAACTAAGTCTAAGATCTCTAAGTCACTTTAAGCATTGCTAAGACATCCTAAACTTGTCACTCTGGATCCTCATCTAGTCATTGGTGGTATCATCCTCATCACTATCTTATTGATCCCACTCTTTATTGTCATCAGCAACATTTACTACACTTATCAAGTGCATACCAACTACCTTGTTACCAGGGGTATTGTTATAGCAAACCTTCCCTAAGACCATCCAATAGGCCACTCTTAGCAGGGCAGGCATATGTAACTAAGATGTGCAGCATTGCATAGCATCAGTAAGTGTCTGTGGGAAATGTAGTCACAGCTGTACAGTAATCAGCCTGATGATGAATGGATATGAGTCATAGATAATCACAATAAGATATACTGATTATCTGATAATATGAGATAAGATATCTCTTGTAGATCTTGAGTGATAAGAGTAAAAGAAATTGCAAAATGAAAAGAAAAATAAGTATGTTCTGACAGATGCTGTGCAATGCTGTGCAATGCTGTGCATTGCTTACTGATATTTATCTGAGGGCTATTAGTGTTACAAGGCACTTGCTGCTAAGAGTGGCCTGTTGGGCAGTCTTAGGAATAGTCTGGTGGGTTCCTGGTAACTAGATGGAGGTAATAGATGATCATGATGTAGTGGATAGCTACAAAGATAGGGATCAATGAGATGATGATAAGAAGGATGCTTCCTATGATTAATTGAGGATCCAGTGTGATGAATCTAATATGTCCTAGCAACACTTAGTGGTT
The DNA here is from genome assembly GCA_003314395.1 of Albatrellus ellisii. Lineage (NCBI taxonomy): Eukaryota > Fungi > Basidiomycota > Agaricomycetes > Russulales > Albatrellaceae > Albatrellus > Albatrellus ellisii. Next base: position 26,187 of record QLPN01014768.1, read on the forward strand.
CAGGAGATTTTAGACTTAATGAAGCAAATTGAAGGCAAGCTTAGATTAAGTGCAGTATGGGAGAATCCCTAGATTGCAAAGTTCACAAGACTGGGGTTTATGACTGCCAGTCTTTCAACTACTTATACAAAACCAGAGTTCTAAACATAGTACAAAACTATAAGGTTCACAGATCAACAATGATTGCACAGCAATCAACAATGTTATGTGACCATGAACACATCATTGAGTAAGTAAGTGGCTCACCCATAAGCATGAGTGAAATGAGAGATAAACAAATATAAACAGAAGACAAAAAGGGGAGAGTCCTTGCTAAATGTATAGTAATAGTCCTTGGCAAGTAAATGTCATAATAAAGAAAGAGAAAGAAAGAAAGAAAGAGATGAGATGCTTTATAGTACTTTGAGGTAATCCTCAGCCACAGTAAAACTACAGTACTATTAGGGTGAGATGGGTGTCCTTACTATAGATATGCACTATTTAATACTAGAATCTATAGTAAGATAAAGAAAAGATAAAGAAAAAACAAGTCCATTATGAGGTGCCAAAGCAAGTGCCTCATAACACTTGCTTTGGCACCTCATAATGGTTTTCTTTTTCCTTTTTAATCTGACTTACTATAAGTGTAGTATTAACTACAGCTGTGAGCTTAGCTCTAACTTATCATAAGGACTCTATCCTCCTTTCCCTTGCAGTACTATAGTATTTATTTACTTAGTTGTGAGGATAACTCCAAGTACTGTAAGGTGTCTTCATTTTTTATCCTTTCTTCTCTTTATCTTTTCTTCCTTTATTTATTGTATCATTTACTTGCTAAGGACTATCACTATACAATTAACAAGGACTGGTTACAAGCACTTGTGGCTGAGCCATTACTTATACATGGACATGCCTAAGGTCACATGACACCATTGATTGCTGCACAGTCTTCATTGGTCAGTGAATGTTAATCACTTGTACTATCTTTAGGACTCTCATTTTGTATAAGTAGGATGAACCTGGTGGTCTTAAACCCCAGTCTTGTCAGCTTCACAATCTAGGGATTCACTTACACTGCACTTGACCTAAGCTCACTAACATCTTGCTTCACCCTAAGAACTAAGCCTAAGAACTCTAAGTCACAAAAAGTGTCACTAAGACATCTTAAGCTCATCACCCTGGATCCTCACTTAATCACTGCTATTGCATTTGTTTTGTCAATCCCTCTCCTCATTGTCATAAGGATATTCTATCAAGCTTATCACCAAGCACAACAAGAACATCACAACTACCATGTTACCAGGGGTATAATTATCCAGAACTATCCCTAAGACTATCCAATCAGCCACTCTTAGCAATTAGCTATTGGTAGATAAGCCTCCATCACCTGTCACCAGTACTGTGAGGCCAACACTATGTCAAAGCCAAACAACTGAAGAAAAGGCTAAAACAACAAAAAGGACAATCACACTTAGACTAGCAGATATCCTGGATATATTAGTAGAAGAGAGAGCACTATGAAGGTACTGTACCTAGCAGGTGTTACATGGCATTTGCTTAGGCACTCATAATAATTTTTTCTTTTTCTTTTTTCTTTCCTTTCTTCTCGTATTCTACTTACAAGTAAAGTGTAGCTTATTTGCTACAAGTGTGAGCTTAGCTCTACTTTACTTCATAAGGACTCTATCCTCTTACTCCTTGATCATACTGTAGTATCACTGCAGCTGAGTTCAACTCTAAGTACTATAAATGACTTCCCCTATTTTCTTTATATTTCTTTATTTATTACAACATTTACTTGCTAAGGACTATCACTATACAATTAGCAAGTACTCATCTCATTTCATCATTGTTTATCTTTATTTACCTCACAATTCACTTCACACTTGTGGCTGATGTTATAACCTAGGCAGGGCAGCAGACTGAGAGGAGACCATGATACAAAGCAAACAGGCATTAAGCCCAAAAACTATAAGATAAGAGAAAATGTGTACCAGGTGGCAGAGGGTATACAGAAGAAAGAGAGAGCTGCATGGCACAGGTATGTCACAAGAGAGCTAAGAGAGTAGAAGAGATACTGCAGGAGTGCTGACAAAGACAAGGTACAGGATATATAGTAAGAGCAAGATAGAGTTTAAGAGGAGCTCAAACCATAAAGAGAAAACAAATACCAATAAGATGAGATAAAGAGATAAGTATACTTAATAAGTAAACAGTGTGATCAGCATCATAAGGTAATGAAAAAATCAACAGCTGAGCCACTTACTTACTCATGGACATGTCTCAAGTGATATGACTCCATTGATTGCCACACAATCATTGTTGATCAGTGAACCTTATTTACATTACTATCTTTAGCACACCCAGTTTTGTATGAATAGGGACAAGCCTGGCAGTCTTAAACCCCAGTCTTGTCGACTTCACAATCTAGGGATTCTCCTACACTGTGCTTGACCTAAGCTCACTTTCATCTTGCTTCATACTCTAAGAACTAAACCTAAGATCCCTAAACCACTAAGCATCACTTAAGCTCATCACTCTGGATCTATGTGTGATCATTATCTTTGTCACCTTATCATTGATCTTCCTCTTCATTGTCATCTGGAATATTTACCAAGCATATCACCAAGTATGTCAAGAACACCTAAACTATCTTGTTACCAGGGGTCCAGGGTATTGTTATAGCAAACCATCCCTAAGACTGTCCAATAGGCCACTCTTAGCAGCAGATACCCCAGATGATCAGAACTGAGGGATAACACTGTTACAAGGCACTTGCTGAGGCACCTGATAACAGTTTTCTTTTTCTATTTCTTTTCTTTTCTTTAAATCTTACTTACTGTTACGAGGCACTTGCTTTGGCACCTTGTAATGGTTTTCTTTTTTTCTTTTTTCTTTTTTATCTTACTTACTATAGTAAAGTGTAGTATTATTACTACAAGTGTGAGCTTAGCTCCACTTTACTTAGTAAGGACTCTCTTTTCTTTTATCTTTATATAGTACTTAAGTATTTACATACTTAATAAGTGTGAGCTTAGCTCCAGGTACTATATTAAGACTTATCTTTTTCTCTTTATCCTTCTTTATTTATTATAACATTTACTTGCTAAGGACTATTACTATACAATTAGCAAGGACTCTCGTTTCTTGCTCTTATTTACCTTTGTTTATCTCATGTTCATTTCACATTTGTGGCTGAGCCACTTATATCACATGGACGCGTACTTACTGCACATTACTGCGCATTATCATTTACTTACTGCACATTACTGCGCATTATCATTTACTTACTGCACAATACTGCGCAACTTTACTATACTTAGATCTCCAGTT